>PVIH01005218.1:99961-127407 GCA_004025045.1 Sigmodon hispidus
TTTTTTTTTTTTTTTTTTTTTTTTTTTTTTTTTTTTTTTTTTTTTTTTTTTTTTTTTTTTTTTTTTTTTTTTTTTTTTTTTTTTTTTTTTTTTTTTTTATTTCCCCAGTATGATGCTTTATACTTGGGGACTCTGAATTATAGGCACCATTCTTGACATCCTTCTCATAGCAAGCTCTGGAATGAATTTTATATGATGGTTTCTTGTGTTATCTTTAGATAACAGTGACATAATCTTACTTGTCAAAGACTGTGTTTATATGAGGATCCTCCTCTGATAAAATAAAAGCTGTTTAGATCATTTGGACCAGTCAACAGGACAAATATTCCATTTTTCCCTTTTTAGCTTAATCTACCTTCATTACTAGCATTTTCCCAGTCATTCACATGCCTCATTGTAGACTCAATCCAAATATGTATTTTTGTTTTGCCTTACTTTCTGCTGTTACAATCTTCTAATAGTTACAGGAGTCATGGTAATCAACTCAATTTTAAACTGAAATTAAAAATAAAATTTTCCTTTAAAAATTTCCATACTTTTCTGAATGTTTTTACATGGTAATACAAATTGTGAATTTCTAAGATATGGAACTAATGTTTATGATTCTTGACCTGATTTGATCATGAAAGCCTGTACTCCTGTACCCAACACCTGTTGGGAAATGTTACTTATGGTTGTTCTTCAATAACCTCTTTTAATGTGTCCATCAAAGGGGATACTGAAAGGCTAGTATAGTACTACTAATGGCCAATAGATCTTTGATATTGAAATCTATAAATTTCTGGTAGGACATGATAAAATAAAAAGCTGTTTAGATCTTTAGGACCAGTCAACAGGACAAATATTCCATTTTTCCCTTGGTACCTTGCCAAGTATATGGAATATAGTTAGATAGGTGATCTATCTACAATCCCTCAGGCCCCACCATGAATTTATGTTTGCCTTTACCATGAACTAAAAGTATTCCTTTTTGTATGTTTTTTAGATTAATCTTTGAGTTGTACCCAAATAAAGTAATCGGTGACCATGCTGCTGAGATAATAGAAAACTTACCCAATATAAGCTGCCAGTTAATAAGAGTGCTACAAAATAATCTTTGAGCAAAAAATCATAAACAATAAACTTTAGAACACAGTGAGGTGTTATGCTGCTCTAGCAATGTGTGGTAGAAGATTCCTCTCTAAGGTCCATAACCTCTCTAGCTCAGAGGCTTTCAGTTCCGGGAATGTTTTCCCTCCAGCTGCTAGGCCTTAGCAATAATAAATCAAATAAAAAGAGGCTATCAACCTGGGCATAGGAGGCAGGGCTGGAGGAAAGGTGACTGGGAAGGAGGGAGGAAGAAATATAATTCTGCTTCAATTAAAAACACTAAAAATAATCATAAACAATGTGTAAAATGACGGCTCTCAAAATTACACATTATTTTCAATAGGACACATAGTGTGGACACATGTTTAATGTTGAAGACACTGAACTAAGATAGTTGATCAGCAACATCAAATGCCTCCTTATAAATTTTAGAAATAAAAGTTGTTGAAGACCTTAAGATTGGAAAAAGTAAAAACAGATTTCTTTTTCTTTTCTACCCCCACTCCCTGCCGTTTCTTTCATTTTAGAAACAAATATTTACAACCATCTGTTCCCTATTTTCTAAACCAAGGACAAAAACAACGATTTCACAAATTTATCTTTGGAAATTACTTCTTACTATTAGTGGCTGGAGAGTACTGTACTTTCCTCATTATATTGGATGCACTTAATACATTCGCTGCAAAATAGGATTATAGCTTATTAAAATATTTTTCTATTTTTATAGACATTATTTGTTATGAGAGAATAGAGTTTTGTTTTAAGATTAGATTGTTTAATTATTATAAAATAAGAGAAAACCGAACACTCATATCTCTTTGATGACCCTGACTTACCTTCTGTGACAACTTTTATGAGGAACTTTTTCTTATTCAACTTCTGAAACGCAATATAGTTTCCTTTTCCAAGAACATTTTCTTAACCTCTTTCTAGCCTTTTACTGCCTAACAATTTTCTCAGAATTGAAACATTGCATCCAGGAAAGTAGGGGAGGTCCCTGGGATTCAGGAAGCATAGAAACTTCACACGTTTGCAACAGCTGACATCTACAAGAGATAAGAGATGGCCTAAGATTCCTGAGGCAAAGCCAGCTGCAGGAGGAGCCTGGCCAGCTGGACCGTAGAGAAGAGATTCCAAGGCTGCTGGGTAGCTCCAAGACAGAGAGAGCTCTGGTTCAGCATCCATGAGTCATCACAAAAGGCAGAGACTTTTGTGACTTCTTTTTTTTTTTGTGACTCAGTCTGGTTTTGAGTCATTCTTGCTCCTGGAAGTAACCCTTAACCCATGCTCCTGGGTGCAAATGTTACTTTGATTTGTTGTTTCAGTTTCTGGGATGAGTAAATGTCTCCCTTGGAAACATTTCACACAACACCTTCCCCAGGGTCTTTTGTGCCTGCTGCTTTTGACCCTATGCCTATTTCGATTTATTGTTCATTAACTATACCTTGATAGGATTTTTACCCTCTATAGAGTGTGACGTCAAGGACGTTTTGAACTATTTTTCAGTTTTGTACTTCGAGGTTAAGTTTACACAGCCATTCTGATCTGCATAGAACATGCTGCTGGTCTTGTTAGTGGTGACTAATGTTACATTTCTGTGCAGTCCAGGTCTGTTGCAGCATGAGTGCAGCAGAGAACACACAATTAGACTATACAGAGAACTTAGTCTCTTCTGTCTTTAGGACACTTTCTTCTCATATCATTTATCCTTTGTGATTTGTCTTTATGATAAGAGCAGGTGATAGAGACTGGTCAGGTGGGGCAAGGGCCCTATATTAGTCAGGGTTCTCTAAAGGAAGAGAAACAATAGAATGAATTCTTCTATATAGATGGGAGACTTATTAGAGTGATTTAAAGGCTGTGTTCCAGCTAATCCAACAGTGGCTGTCTCCCATTGGCAAGTCTAACAGTCTCGCCGTTGTTCAGTTCATGAGGTTAAGTATCTCAGTTGATCTTCAGTGTATGTCAGAATCCTGAAGGAGTAGGCTGTAATGTCACTGGAGAAGTGAACTTGCCAGCAAGAGAAAGGCAAGCAGACAAAGAGCCAAAGAGTCTTCTTCTTCTATGTCCTGTATATAGGCCACCAGCAGAAGGCGTGGCCCAGTTTAAAGGTGGATTATTTTACCTCAAAGGATCTGGGTTAAAGTAAGTCTTCCCACTTCAAAAATCCCTCACAGGAGTACCCATCAGTGGTACCCAACAGCTTGGGTTTTAGTTAATCCCAAATGTAGTCAAGTTGACAATTAAGAATAGCTGTCACAGGCCCCAGAGTGAGAGTCCTAGGTGGACCTTGCTGGAGACAAGGATTGACAAAAACCACTTCTGGTTTCTGTTCTCATGTCATCTTCTAAGGAGCTTTTCTGTCTACAGGCTAAGATGACTTGGTGACTGAAACAGAGAGGATGGACCTAGACAATTCATGGTTGGGCAATTGGACTTACCAAATCTTGCCTCTCCGCATATCTCATTGAACATTATTTCATAAGTCCTTTAAAAAATCCATAACCAGAGCCTGATGCTTGATGGTACTTGATTTCATAGGATCCCATCTTGCTCTGCAGGGCTCCCTCCCCATCACCCTTCTTTCTCCTGTTTTTCTCTGTCCCTCTTCCTCTCTACCTTCTTTTCCACTCTCCCTTTAAAAACTCCTACATATGAATCTATCATAAATTTTCTGTAAAACCCACTTGTTTTGTGTGCTGCCTAGTTTTATGTAAACTTGACACAAACCAAAGTCACCTAAGAGGCATGAAACTCAATTTAAAGATTCCACAAAAAAGAGAGAAAATGCCACCATAAGATTGGGCATTTTCTTAATTAGTGATTGATGGAGAAGTGCTTAGCCCATTGAAGGTGGTACCATTTATGGGCTGGTGATGCTGTATTCTACAAAAAAGGAGGCTGAGCATGTCATGAGGGCAAAGCAAGTAAGCTGCTGTCTCCTTCTATGGCCTCTGCATCAGTCCAGCTTCCAAGTTTGTCCTGCTTGAGTTTCTGTCCTAACTTCATTTGATGATGAACTATGGTGTGGAAAGGGAGGCTAAATAAATTCTTTCCTCCTCAAGTTACTTTGGTCATGGGATTTCATAATAGTAATAGTAACTCTAAGACGTCACTCTTTATGATTCACAGGTTTCATTCTTTAAATTTTTGAGTCAAGAACCCAAAAGCCATTGGCTCCAGGCTGCTTTGATGATCACTGTGTTTTCCAGGATCCTAGTTTCCCAAACCAAGGTCACTAAGCACATAGAAAGACTTACTTCTTAAAGATACCCTGACATCTCAATATTTAGGATAGTATTCACTTTGAATTTCTAAGTTTCTAGCCAGTCTTCCTACTTCATAAGTAAGTTGTCCTTTTTCTTTTCCTCTCTGGTAATGACACTTTTGTCTTAAGGCAAAATTGAGTTGTGACAGTGTTTAGTGCAATCTGCTTCCGGTCTACTGGTCATCTTTCTGTGGAGGAGTGAAGTTCTTAATGGCCGGTTTCTCTGCATAGCAACTTGTTCTCATCCACTTGGGTTTTCTTCAGAATCTCCTCTATTGGTAGGTCTAGAGTCTGCTGTGTATATTTGTATGGGTTTTCCAGAGTCTCAAGTTCTGGCATCCCACTCTCCAGCTCTAAAAGTGTCAGTATTCTATTTAAACTCCTCATAGTGGGTCACAGAAATTCAAAATTGATCTTCATGATAAGTATGGTTCATAGATGCTTCCTACCATTTCCTCATAGCTCATGTTTAATTCCTACTACATGATACATTGAGTGTATAAATAAAACTATTCTGAAAATTCATGGTTGCCTTCAAATAATTGAGTTTCTTAATTTTGTTTATTATTTAACATAAAGTCTGGGATGGCAGATCCCTTCTAAGAAATCTAGGATATTTTCTTAAATGAAATTTCTCCCAAATATTTCTGTTTTGTTTGTTTTTAAATTAGATTAATTGCCTATGAATTGAATCCTTACTATTTGATCCAGGTCAAGTCATTTAGGTACAACTGACAATATGAGAATTTATTTGTGTTGCTTTGAGACCACTTTTTTTTTTTAATAAAAATAGTCTGACTTACAAGATTAGTGCTTACTGTGAACTCAGAAGATCTTTAAGTTTAATTTAAAAACTGAATATTGAACATACCTTTTTGTTTTGCCTTTCTACTTTAATATATATAATACATATATATTTACATTGCTAGTAAGGATAAGATTCATCTCCTAGTTATTAGCACTTGAATGTTGTTGAAGTTTTCTTCCTTTTCTTCTTCCTTTATATTCTTTCTTTATTTTTTTTGGACCATTCACACAGATGCTTATGAAGGCACCTGTGCTCACCATTGTGCCATGAACACTGCCCCAAACACATGTGTTTTCATTTTGTTGCATTTGAGCTCTATCATTGTGTGATATTGGCCTACTTGCCACTATTTTGGTTAAGTCTCTTCAGAAAAGATATTTATGCATGTTTTTCCTTCTTGAGTCCTATTTTCCAGTTTCTTTGCATTTATTTAAATTCTTAGAGGGTGGCTGATGTGGGAAGATGTAACATATACCATTTCCAAGTCTTCCCTTAGAAATCCTCTATGCTCTTATTTCTCATTTGTTCTCTAGAGGAAGAGAATTCACTAAGGTAAGGATGTTGAGGTTTTGGATATGACCAAACCACTATCTTAGCTTGTGAAGTATTGTAATGCATTCATCTCCACTTGAAATGGAAGATCTTTTTCAACAATGATTGTAGTCTTACTTTGAAGGGTATTTATAGTACCTCTTACTTTGCCATTTACAAAATCATAGACTTTTTACTTTTACCTTACAGATATCTTTAGTCATTCTTATTTCTAATTTAAATTTAACCTGTTATTAGACCCGCCACTGGTGGTTGTAATTTAATAGGTTAAACATAGATGGAGTAGCTCAGTGGATGAGCACAGGCTTAGCATGTAACGGGTCTTGAGATCAATAGTCTGCAGTATAAATGTGAAGGAGAGGTAGGGGGAAAGTGCAAGCAGGCCCTCTTCTACAGCAGTGGCTTCTTGTTCCTGGAACATGTTATGCAAAGAAATGGTTGGAAGGCATGGGTGTGTATCTAAACAGCACCAATAGGAGGAAGGGGGAGGGCCTAGGAGCCCTATAAAAGACCTAAACCAGCCTTTCTTTAGTGCACTTCCAGCTTTAGGTCTCTCTCATTCCCAAGGGACAAAGCTGTTATTTTTCCTCTCTCCAGGGCTTGCTCTCCTTTCTGGGCCATTCCATTGCCATTTTGTCTTTTTCATATGTGCAGTTTCTTGTCTGTTTCAGAGAACGAGCTTGGCAAACCCCCAGGTAACCATCCACACTCCTATTACACTTTCCTTATTAATCTGGATAAGAAAGGCACAGGCTGTTATTCCAGTCTTAATTACTAGCATCTACTATTAGATCACATATCACACACTACAAACATCTATGTCTATGTATCTATATATCTATATATATCTAATTAATTCTGAGGCTGCAGAATTAATTCAAACAGGTAAAGAGGTTGCAGCTGAGTTGTAAGAAGTGAATGTATACAAATGAAAATGGTGTCTATACTGAAAACATAACAACCCTACAGTAGCTACAGGGAAGAATCTGTTAGTATAGCTTCTGTTTGTTGAGAGCAGAGCTGTAGAATGGAGACCAGCTGCAGAGGTGAAAGTGAAGGATCTTGTGCAGGTGAAGGAACAGGAAGAATGGATGGACAACAGATTCAAATGGGCATATGAAAGTTGTATGGGCCATAGTAACAGTAGGGACCTAGCTAAGTTGAAGACCCCTGGAAAAATGAATGGTCTCTGTGTTCTGGTAGATGGCACATAAGCTAGGTGTCAGATTATGCATCCACAGGGGCCTTTGCCATCACAGTGCTGGGAGTCTATCACTATGTGGCATCCAAGTGAGAGGGTAACAAACTTTTCTTGGTCTAATGTATCTTATGGGTTTGAAATTTCTTGATATGACCTAAATCTGTCCATTTGCTCCTCCACTCTCAATTCATCCTGATAAACTTATAGGGTCCTGTCCTGCCTATTTTGAGGGATGTGATTCATCAGTCTCTGATGCATTCTCTTTCATCACTGGAGTCAGAAGTTTCTTGCACAATGGAGTCAGTTGGAGCAAAGCAGTGTCTGAAAGTTACTGCTTTACACGGTACAGAGTTACTTAGAGCAGACCACATCACGACCTCTCAGCCTGGACTCAGCATCTTAGTTGAGGGGTTCTCACTGAGGTTAGCACAAACCAGTAAGCCTAATGTGAATTGGTCTTATCCTCTCAGATGAACAAACAAGGACACTGGTAATCAGGGGTTCTACTTGATTGCTTTGAGATGGGGTTCAGTCTTTTTCCAGCTTCTGATGCTGCCATGTCCATCATGTGCTGTATCCCAGACAGGGTAACTTATAGTTACTAGTTATTAAGTTCTTACAGGTCAGCAGTTTGAGATATTCAAAATTGAGGTGCTGGCATTTTGCAAAGGCTCTCTTACTGAATTTTCACGTGGAAAAAAGATAAAAGGAGAATGAATGATTGAGGGGAGGGACTTTCTTCCAAGATAAGCCCCTCTTTATAACAACATCATTAATTCATTTTTGAAGCTGACATCAAACTCAAAACATCTTTTGACAATCCCACTCCTTAATACTGTTACAGCAGCAAATAAATTTCAAAACAAGTTTTGAAACAATCAATTATTCAGACAATAACACAGGAGATGAAACTCAAGTTCTCCCTGAGTCCTGAGCTTGATAACCTTTCTCAATTTATGTCTTTGACTCTTTTGGTTCTCAGATCTATGTACTTTAGATTATAATGTTATTGGCTGTGCTGAGATCTTGGAGCATAATCCCTATAAGAGCATGAGTTCAATGGGAGAGAGGGGGGGGAGAGAGAGAAAGGGAGAGAGAGAGAGAGAAAGGGAGGCAGGGAGATAACTCTATACTATACCTTTTGTGAACCCTGGCTAGGACAATGGGTTATGAGTTACCTCTTTGACATTCATTTCATATTATCCATACTGAATACTATTCCCTTGATTGTGTTACAGCCTTCAAATGAACTTTTACTATCAGCAAATTTTTGATTAAAGTTATTCATGAAAATTAAAGCCATACCAAAGTCAAAGTTGACTCCACATTTGCTAAATTCATGGTTGAGTGTGCTATTGCACGTGTCTGTTTTGACATAGGTGGAAATAAAGACAGCGAACAATGAAGTACTGAACTTGATTAGATGCTGTCAGATGAGTTTGATTGCTATATTTAAATAAATTGTAACTACAGCACATAATGCAGCATGGTTTTTTACCCCAAAATACATTCCTTAAGTGACAGATAGGGCCAATTTACCATTGTCAAAAGTACATGTATGTCTTCTTAAAATTTATGGTATTGTAAGTGTTTGAAGATCTATTTACGATTGCTTAATGAATGAGCCTAGCAAATAAGTTAAGGCATGCCATCCTTTGTACAGATATTAGTGCTGTACCCATTTCAGGGCATGCACTTAAAGTGGTTTTGGAAATTTTGAGCTGGTTGTGGTGGCACATGCTGGTAGGATTTGCTGAAGGAAATTGTAGTTTGTACCTCATCCCATTTCATCAGTGACCCATGACATGACTGTGTAAGAAGATCTACCAACATAGAAGCTTTGATGTGTTAGTTACTGAGCAGAATAAGGCTCTGACTGACTAGTGGTAAACTGTCCACTGCAGCCTTAGCCTGACTGAGGTTGTTCTACAGCTAAATCAATAGGTTAATGTTAGGAAATGTGTCAGGTCATCACCAGAGACCAGGGCTGCTTTGTCATGGTGTGCATAAGTTGCTTCATGTATGAGAATGATGGTAGCCTCACATGAAAGACAACTGTAAATTCTTATATTTATTGAGAGCAATCTATAAAAAGCAGGCATTTTCTTTTCTGCTCAAGATATTTCAGCAGAGGAACCAGAGAATATGAAAACAACAAATTTTCAAAAATAAAATAATACATTCCTGTGAAGTAGCTGGCAATTCTGGGCTATGCACATTTTAGAAAGCCATTTTCTCCTGATAATTTTCTGGACTATCCTATAAATATTGAGAAGTAGACATGTGCTAGTACTGTCCTCTCGGTATTGAGTATGATGGAGTTCATTTCCTGAGCTGCAGACTTAAGGGCAAAAGTTGATCTTTCAGGGCAGTAAACGCAGCATTGCAATTACTTCTAGGAGGGATGTCTCACTTCTGCTCATTGTGTAGGTTTTCTCCCAGTTCAAATGTGAGAGCAATAAATGTGCTTTCATCTAAATAGAGAGAAGACACAAAACCGTAGTCCTCAAGGGAGACAGAAGAGTCAGAACGTTAGTAAGTAGCCAGTGGCATTTGGGAGAACAATAGAGACACTGCATTAATAGCACCATGGCTAAGAGTGGACATTAATTAGAGCACTGAGCAAGCCTGAGATCAGACATCAAGACTAACAGCGCCACCAGGAGGAGGTGATCTCTACAGGCCCATAAAACATGAAGTGTGGTTTCCAATTGAAAGAATATAGAAGCTGGACAGATGTGAAGGCAGATAAATAGCTGCATCAAGTCCTAATTTAGGGTGGATTTAGTTTTCTGTTTCTGAAGAGTTTAATCAAAGAACTATCAAGGAAAATATTGAGAATTTCATTAGAATTTAGAATTGCCCTATGTGTCATTTATTGTCTACTATATGGTAAAATGTGTCTAAGTTTTATTTATAGGGCAGATGCCTTCTGAATAAATAAATCTATTATCATGAAAGATTTGAGTTGAGGAATGCCTTACATGTTATATATATGACTTGTTTTCTGACTTTCGAGCAGGCCCTATATTTTCAATAGAATACTTTCCATTTTGATTTTATTTTTCATTGTTTCTTCATGGTTAAGGATGAAATTATTTGGTAAGTCTTTTTCATAAAATACAGTAAGTAAAACATTTTGAGCCTAAACTTCAACTGACATTTTGAACAAGATGTGTCTTGTAGTAATACTCAGTGTTGTATTAAGAGGTAGATGGTATTTCTAAGAAATCAAAAGTATAGATTCTCACAAGAGACACTGAGAATATTATACTTTTGTGGGGGAGGGGCTATATGTAAAATTAGGAAACTGGAAGTTTGTAGTGATGAGTCACCTCTTCCCTTCTTTCTGTGCTTCAGAAACACTTGGAAGTCAGTGCTTTCAGCAACAGGTATCCTTTGTGTAGTGAAAAATATATGGTATAACTGGGTGTGCACACACTAGTGCCTCAGAAGCTGTAGTAGCTTATCTAGAGTGTGTGCATTTTAAGCAGATGATATTTTGGAAAAGAGATCCAAACTCAGACCATGATGCTCTAAGGGTGACACTTCTGGGACCTGGTATACATGCTGAGCAGGACATGCTTCAGAAAGTGATCTTCACTTCTATGTGTCGATGTGGCAGTTCTATATGGACGAGTTATTTGGTTAAGTACTAGTCTAGATGCCAGGGGGGAAGGTATTTTGTATACTGTTAACACTTGTAATTAATTAAAGTAGAGAAGGTTAACTTTGATGGTATGGGTAAGCCTCAGCCAGTGATTTCAGAGGAGACATTCGGAGTGCAAACTGGAGGCCTCAGAAAGAAAAACTCTGTGTCTAGATTGGTGCATCAACTCTTACCTCGATTTCCAGTCTTCTAGTGTCGTCCTGGTCTTCCTAAAGGCTTCAAGCTTCTCAGGCCTATGATTGTATAGCCAATTGGTGAAATGTAAGTCTCTCTCTCTCTCTCTCTCTCTCTCTCTCTCTCTCTCTCTCTCACATACACACACACACACACATACACACACACACACACACACACACACACACACACACGAGAAAAAGGGGAAAAAGTAGAGAAACAGAGACAGAGAGATGGAGAGAGATACACGTTTCTAATATTCTGTTGCTGCTGTTTCTCTGAAGAAGCCAGTGATGTAGGCAGATCCTTTCTTTTCTGTTCCTCAAGTCATGCCATAAAAGAACAACTACCAGGTCAAGAATTTGGCTAGAAGTGCTCAGATAATTTATTTTATTTTATTATTTTATTTTTTATTTTAAAAATGTCTCCATACTTACCACTGCTCTCCCTCTGTCTCCTCCCAGTCCTCCCTCAGCCTCTCCCCACCCAACCCCCCATCCAGTCTCTAGAGAGGGCAAGGAATCTCAAGGTGAGTCAATTTGGTCTGACTTATTCAATTGAGGAGTCCCTCCCTTAAGTATCAAGGCTGAGAAAGGTGTTCCCCTGCAGGGTATGGACTCCAGTTCATGCACCAGGAATAAACTCTGGTCTGATTGCAAGAGGCTCCACAAACTGCCCACCCTGTTCAACTGTCATCTACATTCAGATAATTTGCATTAAATGTACAAATGAGAAGGTAACTGGATACACAGCTAATATAAAGTTTGACATCAAAGCTTAAAAGTAAAATACTTTACAATAATTTTCAACAATATCAAAATTTTATAAAAACAAATAGAAGAGTCATGAATTTCCTAGTCTTAAGAAACCAATTCTCTGTCTTAAGTTTTAGACATGTGTTTGTTTGTGTATGTGTGTATGTATGTATGTATGTATGTATGTATGTATGTATGTATGTATGTATGTATCTGTGAGAGGGTTGCATATTGCCACAGGAGACAGCTTTTGAAGTCCTCTTTACCGTGTGGGTTCTAGGTATTGAACTCAGACTGTCTTGGCGGTAGCATCTCTCCCTGCTGAACCACATCTGTGTATCTCAACTATTTTTTTTCACTGTTGCTATCTGGGGATCTAATGATTCTCTGTTTATCAGTAAGCAGCTATACAGGTTTACTTTTTTATTTATTTATGTATTTTCGATCCAGTAAATGGAATGGTCTTCTAAAATTTTTTGCTGCCCTCTAGTGGACATAATTAAGAATTAAACAATGTAAACTATGTATCACATGTTTTAAGCTGTCTCCTATTTGGGCATGTTCCCATAGTTCCTTTCTACTTTTGGAAATCTAGATGCATTTTCCACATAAGATAAATTATAGGGAGTGGAATTTCAAATTTTTATAGAATGCAGTATTGACCACATTAAGAGTCTTTAAATACAGACTGTCTCAATGAAACCAACTGGAGATTGGATGTGTCCTCCTAACAATAATAACACTTGAGCCCACACAAATGCAAGACATTCAATTATTCACTTTCTTTAGTTTGCTGAGGAATTTATTTTATGACTAGTTTATATTTCCGTAAGCAGACTGAAACACCTTCATTAATTGGGAGGAAATTCCTTCCATTTCTTCCCATCTTTTCTCCACTGCAAAAACTGTTATCAAGTGGCACCTTTTTTGAACTCTGTTTCTTTTATTTGGCTCGTAGGAAGAAGCTCTTTCACCGACTTTGTCTCTGTTCTTTGCCTGAGGGTACCACCACTGGAGTCCTGGTCCAGCATCACCTTCCCTTCTCTGTAAGTTCTTGGGACTCAAGTGTCATCTAATTGTAGGTTTGTATAAAATATAAAGGGCTAGAGCTGCAGCCTTGTGGTGGTAGGAAAGTGGATTAATTGCTTTTCTAATGCTGTGATCAAATACCACATCCAAGGCAAGAAGGAAGAGTTTCTTTGAGTTTGTGCTTCTAGAGGGAGACTCCATAATGGTGGGGGAGTTATGTCAGCGGGCTCCCTAAACAGGAAGCTGAGAGATCACAATTTCAAATGCAACCATGAAGCACAAAGATCAAACTCTAAAAAGTAGAACGAAGGTATAAACACTCAAAGCCCTCTTCCAGTGATAAACTTCCCCATCAGGGCTCCAGCTCTTAAAGGGTCTAGCTGCCAACTAGTGACCACATTTTTAAATGCCTAGGACTCTGAGAGGTGGTCATTTTTCTTTTACACTAACCACCACAGATACCTAACATGTTCAACGACCTGTGATTTTTTTCCCCCAGAACTTAAAAAAAAATATTGTATAGTGTATAATTCAGGATCAAACCAGAAAATGGAAACCTGAGTGTTTAAGACAAGGTAAAAGCAAGAAATTGATTGCATGGATGAGTAAAGAAGTGAGGGCTGATGAGGACTAGTGAGGCCACCAGGCTGCTCTTGAGGACGTCTTGAGGATGTCTGCAAGCACATTGATTTACAGGAGGCACGAAGGCTGGGCACCAGGAGCCACGACATGGCAAAGTTCATTGTAGCCAAATAGCACATGATGTGATCAGTTCCAACAAAGCCAAGTGCTTTCCCTGTAAGGGAAAACCCTCCACTTTTGATGCAGTTCTGAGTGTAATCATCCATCACATTGTGTTTACACCTTCTGACACTAAATGTGCAGCAGGGTGTGGAGGGGTACAGGGATACTCTTGTTCCCAGTTTTTACATTGTTGTCTTATTCTGTCCAGGGCTATTGGGGCCTCATATTCTTGCATCTCTGTTGCTTTCTGCTGCTCCGGGTCCAGGTTTCAGCTCACTCCCCCAGCACAAGCATCCCAGCTCTCAATAGTGTACTTGAGAAGAGTTTCTGTGACTTAATGTGAAAAAGTTCCGCCTGAGTTTATAAATATCAACTTGATTTGTTAATTTTTTAAATATGAAATTTCCATTTTGTGCTGAAGAACTATGCTATTTTTGTTTCACTTTCTGATTTTCTATTCACTTTTATGATTAACAGTATCTATTGACAATCTCCGGGTTATTTTTGAGATAGAAACATAGACTTACTGCTTTATCAGTTTCTATGTTTATAAGAACAATTAAAGATAGCGGAGCTCCTGCAAACAAATAATTTTAAGTACAGATGTGTTTGTAAACTGGGAGAAGGGGACCAGTATGCCTTATGAAGCAGTAGTCGTTAGTTTAAGACCAGGATTTGGGGCCAGGCCATGTTAAGTTTGAGTCCATGGACTGTAAACCCCATGAACATCATGAGGTGTGCTTTTTCCCCAAGAGGTCAGCATTTTAATACAGCATTGCTTATGGATCTGCCACAGTGAAAGAACAAACATGTCTGATACAGTTTCTGAAGCTCTGGGTACACAGTTACAAGAAGGGGGCAACACGTGTGTGTGTGTGTGTGTGTGTGTGTGTGTGCATGCGTGCTCAAACACTGGGTTGTGATACAGAAGAGAGACCTTGAATTTAGCAAATCTGAAATTTGGTAACAGGCAGCGAGGACAATTGTCCTTCACTCCAAAAACAAACAATTAATCAAACAAAACCCCCTACATTTTTTTTCTCTTTCCAATACTACTTGCAATAAGAGCATACCAGGAGAGATATTTCATAGTAATGCATAGTCATTGACTCTTCTTACAATGTAGACAGAACTCAAAGCCCAGCATAAACTGCTTCAGGAAGTGAAGAATCGAAAGAGATTTTTAAAAAATTCAGTGAATAAACTAAGTACGGTGTTCATTTTCTTGTCTGTGTGACAGAAAGCTCAGAATAAATAATCTAAAAGGAGGAAATGTAGCCTACCTCCTGGTGTCAGTGGTCTCATTCCTTTGAGGCAGGGAGAGGAGGCTCACACCACAGCTTCTGGGAAGTAGGGAGGGAATGTCTGTGCACCCCGTTTCTCCTTTCTCCCTTTTATTCTGCACTGGCCCATAATGTATATCTGGCACTGTCCAATATCAGAGCATGCCTCCTCCGTCTCTGGAATCACCCTCACAGATACTCAGAAACGTGCCTTTCTAATCTCCTCTGTGCTTCTTAATCCAATCAAGCCAACAGACAAGATTAAAAGACACAGTTACTAGTCTGGCGTAGGTGGTAGAATAAAGGTCCCCTCTTTCTTACCAAAGAGACACATTTGCCTGGCAAAACAGTAACAAGGATTTGCCTGGCAGCGACCGAAGAGAGCACGACTTGTAATGTTTTTCAATGCTCTTTACAAAAGCATTACCACTGTGAACAACAAAAGTCCCCGGTATCAGAATGCACAGCTGGATAAAGATGCACAATAACATACCATTATATAATACTTGCACCACACAAATGCAAAACATGAATCATCTCAGTGGATGATTTTAGTAAATAATAGCAAAATATTGTCAAATTATTTGGAAGTGGTGAACTTTGGGCGTTTACCACATTAGTTTTGAAGACTTATTTCATGGAATGTGATTATTCATTTTAAATAATATTTAATAATTGGCTTGCAAAACTCTAAAACAGTGGTTGTCAATCTGTGGGTCTCGACCTTTTTGAGGTCACCTAAGACCTTCAGAAAATGCACATCTTTACATTATGATTCATAACAGTAGCAAAATTATAGGTATGAAATAGCAATGAAAATAATTTTATGGTTGGGAGGGTCACAGCATTAGGAAGGTTGAGAATTGTTGCTCTAAAAAATCCAACTCACGTTCTACCCACGTTCAAGGCAGCTCCAGTGCAGTCATCTCTATTGCTCCTCACTACCCATTTCTGGTCCTTGAGGACGCTCCTGTTCTCAATTCCATCAAGTGTAAGGATGAGTGACAAATGTCCCCTATAGTCTCAGACATTCAAACACTCAAGCTCATCCCAGATGCTGCTCACAGAACTGTGGGATTTGGTGGTTGCACTGACAGATTTGAGGGGATTTTTGGTTCAATAATTCCTTCCTCTGCCCCAGTCTTCCCCTTTGGAAAGGGGGTTGTTTATTCTGTACCATTGTACATAGAGCATAACTTGATTTGATTTGATAGGAGCTTACAATCATGCAATTGCCTTGAGTCTCAGATATTTGGGCTTTTAAACAATATTGGAACTATTAAAGACTAGTGAGACTGGTGATGAAGTGTGCATTTGTGTGCCAAGCTGCTCAGGAGTGGATTATGAGTAAGGTAGGAAGCCTGTGGATTCAGATTGAGAAAGTGTGGGGTTGTGATGGTTAATATTGGCTGTCAGTTTGACAGGATCCAGAATCACCTTGGAGACAAATCTCTGGGCATGTTTCTGGGTTGTCTAGACTAGGTTGAAATGGGGAGACCCACCCTAAATGTGGATGTTGCCATTCAGTGGATTAAGGTCCTAGACTGCATGGAAAGAAAGGAAATAGAGCACGAGTAGACATCACTCTCTGTTTCTTGACTGGGTGCAATGTGGCAGCCAGCTGGCTCTGTGCCTTTCCAATAATGTCTCCCTCTTGATAGACTTTATCACTTACATCTGATCAGATGTATTTTTTCTTCAGCATGAAAAAGCAATTGATACAGTGGATATAGAGTGAGCCTCAGCTCTCAGGAGAGTAACAGAAATTGTGTTAGAAGAGCCAACAGGGATGGAGTATAGATCTATAATATTGAGGGGAAATGAGATGTTTAGTATATCAGGAAGATGTAAAGTTGGTAACAAGGCATAAGACAGTACACTGTGATGGATTTAACATATGAAGGCTGTGCAGTCAGCTCTCTGCTTTAGAAAGCATTGGTTGCCATTGTTCGAGCATCTAAATGAGTTGTGTTTCTAAGATCCTGTGCAGCTATAGCTCATAGGCCTAACGTCTGGTCAACGGGGCAAATTAGTCAGGTGGCTCTCTCTCTCTCTCTCTCTTTCTCTCATGTCTCTGTGTGTGCGTGCGTGTACTTGCTCATGTAATTGTGAAAGATGGTGAGTCTAAAATCCACTTCTTGAGCTAGATCAGGGGAGGACAGGAGAGCTAATGTTACAGATGATGTCTGAAGGCTGGGTTTGCAGGAAAATTCCATCTTTCATGAGAAAGTTGGTCTTTTTATCCTATTAAGGCTTTTTGGTAGAAGCTGGACTACATTATGGAGTGTGATCTGCCTCACTCAAGGACCCCCAATTTAAATGCTAATTTTTACCCCAGACCAACCTAAAACTGATACAGGAAATGAAGCATCATGTGGAACGCTGGGTGGAAGTGATGCGTGTCCTTTTGTGGGCAGATGTTTAAACCTCTTGTGCAAATCTTCCATGCCATGTTCTTGCTGGTGAGAGGCTGAGGGGACTGGAGTATGACAACAAAGCCACAGGATAAATAAAATGCCATCTGGAAAGAAGCTGAACAGAACCTCCAATTGGCATCTGCCTTTCACTGAACACACCGCGAGACATGCCTAAGTAATTAATGTGTGTGTTGTGTGGAGCTTTGGATCAGGGTTGTTTACAGTGGTTAGAATGTTCTGACTGGTGCAGTTATGCTGGCAGCAATGAGGAGAATGTGCTGAACAGGCAGTGGGCGGAGGCAGGAAGACCAGTTAGGAATTTGTCGTGCAAGCCTGGGCAAGCGATAGTATTTTGGGCTAGAATGGTACCCTGAGTATGATGTCTAAAATAATCATTGTACATGACAGACTTTTAGCATCATACCAAATTATGTCGGCATAAATTCAAAGTTTCTATTTTGAAAGAAAAACACATAAATTGATTATCTGGATTACTTTTAGAATAAAAGGACACACGAATTATTATTCATTCAGAGTCTTAGATGAGATTGAAATGATCATTCAGTTTATCATTTGATCATACACGCTAGCGCACCTAGAAACATGACAGAAAAGCAGAAGGGGAACAGGGAGGGATAAGAAGCTCCTTCAACATGCTCAACTTGTGGGTCACTGCCGGGTGGCCCTAAAGAGAGCTCATGCTTTAAGATCACCCCATCAAATAGAGGGTTTGAGAAGAAGTTTCATGTAACCTCACTCAGGTCTCATATCATCTGTTAGTAAAAGATCATTCCACACGGAACTTACTGTGGTGTTCTATGACTTTTGATGCGGCCATGAGAGTAGACAATGGCACAGTATGGAATTACTGACTGGGGATGCAATGGCTTCAAAGCAAGCACCCTATAGCACACAAGTTTATGTGAGGCTGTAGAATTGGGAGAGATACTCATGATGGTCCAGTATGAAACTCACTTATACTAATTCTGGTGGAAGATTGTTAGCATCATTTTCTATGGTACTTTAAAAGTAGGCTTTGTTTTAACTTCACATTGCCTGTAAGATAAACTAATACTATTGCTATTTATGCAGAAATCAGACAGCACGGCTGCCTTAGTTATGGCCCTATAGACATGAAGAAACACTATGACCAAGGTAACTCTTATAAAAGGAAGCATGTAACTGGGGGGCTTGTTTACAATTGACAAGATTGGTCCATTATCGTCATGGTGGGAAGCAGACAGGCATGGTGCAGGAGCAGTAGATGAGAACTTAATATCCCCACCCACAGATAGCTGGCAGTAGTGGGGTGAAGAGATGGAGGGAGAGGGAGAGGAGAGGGGCTGGTTTGGGCTTTTGAAACCTTAAAGCTCACCCCAGCAACTCACCTTCTCCTCCAACAAGGACACACCTCCTAATCCTTCTCAAATAGTTCATCAGCTGGGCACCAAGTGTGCAAGCACATGAACCTCCCTCATTCAAACCCTCACAAGACTAAGGTCAGGAAAGGGAACTGGTTTGAGATTTTTCTTTGACATAGCTCCCGAGGGTTTCCATGGAGAGGCGATGTGCTCCTACTTTTGCTTCTTTCTCTGCTTTGTAATGCTTAAATTGTATAACATCCCAGCGAGTTAGAAGTCTCTCATTTTATGAACTTAGAAAAGAAATTTTCAAAAATTTCAAAAAGTAAAGTAGATTTCTTGTAGTGGAATGCTGGGGTTATCCAGGGAAGTGCTAGTGACCTTGGCATATCCTAATGACCTCAGAAGATCCAACTCCTGATGGGGCGTGGCCAGGTTCCATCAAGGCCTGAAAACACCACCAGACTGCCT
Source organism: Sigmodon hispidus (assembly GCA_004025045.1). NCBI lineage: Eukaryota > Metazoa > Chordata > Mammalia > Rodentia > Cricetidae > Sigmodon > Sigmodon hispidus. The sequence continues at coordinate 118,784 of PVIH01005218.1, forward strand.
GTTAGGTTCCTGCGCTCTCTGGGAGGAAGCTGAATGTCCAGTGCAGGAGTTCCGAATCTCCTAGAATTGCTCTTTGTACCTGTAAGTCCTTGCTCTCCCCCTAATAAATATTAATCCTTGTATGGTATATTGTATTTAAATAATTGAGGCAATAATTTCTCACACTGCCATGAGCATATATATATATATATATATATATATTTACACACACACACACACACACACATATAATTTTCTTTGTTTTTGAGTTTTAGCAAAAGTCCCTGTCCTGGACTGTTTCTCTGTTGTTGTGATAAACTCAGTGACCCAAAGTAACTTTTGGTGGGAAAGGTTATTTTAGGCTCAGTCTACCATCAAGGTAGCAGCTGAGCAGAGACCATGGAGAAATGTTGCTTTCTGTTTTGGTGTCTAGGTATGCTTGGGTCTTCAGAAGTTCAAGAATTACAAAAATGACAGTTAGCTTGTACTAGAAGAAGCTGAAGGTGAGAAGTGATGGTTGCAGGTACTTCCTCCCTTGGGTACAGGGCGTCAATGCTAGGAGGCTGATGTTATGGGTAGAAGGGTGGTAGTTATCCTCACTAAAACTTCCTGAACAGGAAAAGCAGGCCTAAATATTTCTCTAGTGATAGCTGAGTGGCAAAGGAAATTGATAAGAGAAGTAAGTAGCTTGCTTCATGAAAGGCAGTTGGTGCATCCCAGGGGGAAGATGTGGTCTGGTCCAAGTGAGGGCCATAATACAAGATCACAGTTGTGCCATCACATAAAAGTTAATGCATTTTCCTGCTAACTCCTCTGCCCTATGGTTGATCCATAGGGGAAGAAATAGAGAGTACAACAATGAAGAGAAAGGAAGCAAGCCACTTTTTACTGAAGAATTGTGAACTTGAAGCAAGTTAAACGCAAGAGCAAGAAGTCTTGTACTCATGTGATAAGTCTGGACTGGATTGCATTGGACTCTGACTCATTTGAAAAAGGCTATATAACTTTTTACCTGAGCAGAAAGCGTGTTTGACTAGTGAGATAATCAATCCTGAGAACTAAGATTTCTGTGTGTATGCTTTCACATCTGTCTTGAGAAATCAACATGAAGTACTCATAAGTGCCCTAAGATACAGACTCAAAACTTTTCGTATTTCACTTTAAAAAAAATAGGACTGGTAAAGACTTGCATTGGAAGTGTGAGATCTGAACTGGAATTCTGAGAACCCACATAAAGCTGCATATAGAAGAACACATACATTTGTAACCTGACCAGGAGAATCCCAGGCTCTTGGTCAAGCTGGCCCATCTGGGCTACAGCCAGCAAGAGACCCTGTCTCAAACAAGATGGGGGAAAAAGACTAGCATCCAAAGTTGTTCTCTGCTTTCACAATATTGCTGTGTCATGTACACATCTACACATATACTTGCACATATACATTTCCACATTCACACACAAATACATAAATTTACACATATCCTCATGTTCACATGTAGATATACTGAATACATAAATTCTCATGTATACTTACATTCACACACTCACGTATATATCTATATATGTTCACACACATAACACATTCACACACATATGCACTTTCACATATATACATCCAGGTTAAAAATAATTGGTACATGAGAGGACAAAGACCTCAACCAATGATCATTCAATAGTCCTGTATCAACTAATACAATTGAGACTCAGGATTAAGATATTCTAGGAGTATGAAATATAAAAAGAATTGTCTGGAGCTCAAGGTAATGGAAAGGATGCTTCAGAGAGTGCATTAGTATGTGAGCAGGACAAATGAGCCTAGGGGACAAAGCACTTGTTCTGTTGGGAGAAAGGAAAAGGCCAGCAGGGTCGTCCCTCTATGACTGCTATGTGATGCGCCCTCTAGTGGCCACTACAGTACAGCGATTCAATATGTTTTTTCAGTCATCTCTGGTTCATGATCTGGACTTGGACTTCCATTTTTCCCCAGTTAAAAAAATCTAGAATCTTTGACTTGTGCTCACAGAGATCTCTTAATAAAAATTAACTGTCTGACTGCTCATGTGAAGAGTGGGTGAATATGAATTCACCTATGTTAACTTCCTGATAGCCAGCTCTGAGGCCAGTGCAATTTGGTCACACACTTCAATTATCCGGGCAGATAGAAGAGAAATAAATACATCACTTTCTCAATGGACCTTTGGTGTTACTTAGAAAGAATAAATGAAAGAATTGTTATAAATAAATGCTTGCTAAACAGTAAATGGTTATTCACTCCCTATATTGTTTGCTTCCTATAGCTGTGAGTTGGACATAATTTAAATAATAGAAATAAAAATATATTTATATTTACAAATTATAAATTACTTTAAAAGGGATATTTTTCTTTATCAAAGATTTGATTATTATTATTTTGGGATTATTAAATTATGTTTTGCTTAGACAACCATGGATTATAACATGAGTCATGTGCTTTCTGAATTTCTCTGAATAAACTACTGTTCCACATTACAGTGACACTGGATTCCTTCTATTCCTTCTATTGACTAGTGTGGAGTTTGATAATATGGTGGCTATGACTTTCTCATAATTTTCAGAAGGCACTTTATTTAACCACACTTCTTAAATTTCTGTAACTGGATTATTGTAGTCAGTAATTAGTTCTAGGAGACCTAGAAAGAAGGCCATGAAAAGGTGTACCTGTTGGTAGATGAAATGACATATTTTTCCCTGCAGAGGGCAGCAAAACCGCACTACTCAGTGCTAAAATGCCACAGGCCTGTTGACAGACATTCTTTGACCTGATCGTTCATATCAGTACAGGTTAAGCATATCATTTGTGGATACACTCCTGACATTTTATGGAAGGACTGCTTTGTGAAATGAAAAAAAAATATTTCTTTCTTCTCTTACACTCAGAAATTATATTTCCTTTATCTTAAGAAATACTATTTAATCAAGACCACTGGTGTGAGAGGCTACAGAGAACAAATAAAGACCTTTTCCTCCTTTGAGGTTATAGCTTTTATAATCATAAAGTGATTGTGCCTGACTGGGTCATTCTGAAAATGGTTCCTACATCTATGAGTGTAAAAAAGATCTTCAAAATATGTATTTCCCAGAGCTGTAGAAAACTTGAAGATTGGCCCTGGGAAAATGGGAACTGAGAGCTGACCCTGCTGCTGTTCATTGCTATCAAGGGAATTTTAGCTATTATTTTTCTTCAGGTGATTACAGGTGAAATTTCTCTTCAGTGCTGATCGCTGATCACATCGCCTTCTGGTACCTCTCTGTTTCTTACTGCTCAGGTCCCATTTCTTTAATTCAGACAATGGTCAGTGAATGTTGAACATATTTCATCATAGCGAATCTGAGAAACTGTTCTTAGTATTTAACTCTTTAAAAGTTTTATAAGAATTAACATGCACATTTGTCAGGAACTCTTAATTCTTTATAAATCTCTGTGATAGTCTTATATGAAGATTAGCTATACAGAATTAAAAGAAGTATAAACAACATCTTGGTGTTTTCAATGAATTTATGGTTTCACTGGAGTCCTAAGAGAGTGCACAAATAAACATTAATAACCCCAAATATATAAGACACAGATGCAGGTTAGTGAGGGGCATGTATGTTCTCAAGAAGTGATGGATGGCCAGTGACTGAGGCCCTGTGGAAAGCTATATCCAGATAGAAGCTGAGTCCTAAAAGTATAGGTAGTACTTGGAAACAAAGGGAAAGACACTGTGAAAACAGCCTGTAGAAAAATATGTGCATTTTAGAAAATAGATAAGCAGAGCTACACACTAGGTAGCAGGAGATGATAAGGTTGGAGAATTAACAAGGACTTGAAGCTATAGAAAAATATGACTATATAACATTCTTGAGCATGAAGATAATGACATGATAACTAAGTGCCCTAGTTTTGTTGGCTTGTTACCAGAGAAGAGGAACCCTCCACTGATAAAGTGCTTCCATTGGATTGGTTTGTGGGCAGGTCTGCTAGGCACTTTCTTGGCTGGTAATTGATATAGAAGGGCACAGTCCACTGTGGGCAGCACCATCCCTGGGCAAGTAAGCATAACGTATATAGCAAAGATAGCTGAACATAAGGCTGGGAGCAAACCAGTAAACAGCATCCCTACATGGTCTCTGCTTCAGCCTCCAGGTTCTTCCTTGAATTCCCGCTATGGTTTCTCTAGATAATGGATCTATTTCAGTTGACAGCTTAGATAAATGACCTATTTCACCTTACAGGTTATCTGATCATGGTTTTATCACAGCAAAAGAAACCAATATAGCACTACATTTCTGGAAAGTTAACCTCTCTTCCCTTCCATTGCTGTGCAAACCTCTAGGAGCCCAAAGAGTAACCGAGAGGGCAGGAAAATTTGACAGTGGTTCCCTTTAGTTGTTAACTGTGCACATTATTATGACTGTTTAGCTGAATTATGTATTTAAAACTATGTAATAGTATGTGTTAAGGAAGTAGGCTAAGAAATAACAGATGTGCTAAAATTTCTATCCTATGTCTTTAATGATAAATCCTAACCTAGATTTCATTCATGTATCATAATCATTAGAAATCTGCCCCAAATAAAAGATGAGACCCAATCTTGGTACAGTTTGCTTTTCCCTGTGGAATTGTCTTTACTATTCACTGTTAGTAACTAATGGTTTGCTGGAGGGACACCACATTTAACAGCTGGAAGGACATCACCTGTAACAGAGGAAAGAACATCACCTTTAACAGGACTGTAGCACATGCAATCAGAATCATTTTACTTGCTCCAACTGGAAATCAATCACAAAAATGCTTTCTTATTTCCAGCTTTTCTGAAATGAAAATATATATTGCAGAAACAGACTCAGGATAATTTTACACTTCAAACTAATGCCTTTGTCAGGTTGCTATTGGATTTTCATGATGTGAATAATATCTCTAAAAAATATCAAATGACATTTGAGAGATCTTCTCACAAAAGATGAATAGAGAGTAAAACTAAATAGATCACATGAAAAAATACCTTAATGTAGGAAAAATAACTTTAAAGTTCTGAAATTAGGAGTTTTCACCACCCAACAGGATCAGGCATATGGTAATTAGGAGTGGCTAAAACCTTCTTTACATCTCCTCCCTAATGTTCAAAAATAGAGTTCACCTATTATAATTCTTTGTTTTTCATCTAATTTTTCTGTTTATATATCATCTATATTTAAACAGCTTTTGCACATGAAAGAAAATACAATGCTCTTTTCCCCTTCAGTTTGGTTTATTTTACTTATAGAGATCACAAATTTTACTCATTTTCCTGCAAATAATTTTTCATTCTTCTTTACAGTGAAGTAAAGCTCCATTGTAAGCCACATACACACACATTTTCTTTACTTGGAAATCTGTTAATAGGCAGCTAGGCTGGCTCCATGTCTTGGCTACTGTGAATAGTGTAGCAGTAATTGTGGATGTACAGGTACCTCTGTGATAAGATGACTTTGATTCTTTTAAGTACTTTCCCAGGAGTGGTATAGCTGAGTTATATGATACTTCTGTTTTCTATTTTTTTTAATAGAACTTCCTTATGGATTGCCAGTGAATAGGGGTTGCCCTTCCTTATAGCCTCATAGCATTTGCTATCCCTTGTTTTCTTGATGAGAGGCATTTTACCTGGGATAAAATGCAGAGACTGTGTGGGTTTATATCTAGGTCAGCTAGTTCATTTCATGGATTTAAGTCTGTGCTTCAGTCCCTTGCTGTTTTTATTACTACATCTCTATATCGTAACTTGAAATCAAGCATGATGATTCATCCAGCACTGTGCATTTTGATCATGATTACTTTGGTTATTTGGGGGAATAATTTTTCTTCCATATGCATTTCAAAGTTTCTTTTCTTCTGTAATAAACAACATTGAAAAAGTTAAAAATATCATAATGTCAAAAAAGTGATTTTTGCTGTTGTTGAGCTTGTATCTAATGTCCATCAGCATGGCCATACTTAACTTTAACATGTATAAGCTTGGTAGAATTTCCTAACATCTATATTATGGAAAGTTTGTATCCAAGGACAACTAATGTTTTAGTTAGTGAAGGGAGTGTCTCCCAAGAGCACCAAGAATGGGAAACCACTTGTACTTGAGCTATGTACAAGTGGTTCTGTTTCTGTTAACGTTTTAGAGTTCTCAGTCTCTATAGCAGTGAGTTCCAGGGCAAGTAGATGACTCAACTATATATATATGTATATATATATACATATATATAGTGTGTGTGGTAGGTTGTGTAGACTACCCTTTATACACCTTAATCATTCAAATATTGTTCACCAGTTGGTTGTTGTTTGGGGAAGATTAAGAGTTGTCACGTTGCTAAGGGAATTATGTCACTAGTCACTATGGACAAGCTTTGAAGTTTCAATACACTCATGTTATTTTGGATTAGCTCTCTTTGCTTCCTGTTTGGGGCTTGAGATATACAATCTCAGCCTTCAGTTTCTGCTCTGGCCACATGCCTATCATCTGATGCCTTTACTTCACCATTATGGACTCTAGCCTCCTGGGTCTGTAAGCCCCAAATAAACGCTTCTCTGTGTTTCCTTGTGCACACTGTTTTATTACATTAGTTATGGAAGTAATAAAAAGAGTGTGTGAACTTTGGGTGTCTGTGGTTCTGATTAAGGTGATGGTGGTAGAAGAAAGAGAATATCAGGGTTAGCGCCATTTGGAAGCAATCAAATGTACCCAGTGCCACTTTCTAGTCAAGTTTTAAGATTTTAAGTGTGATTTACAAGGTGTGCTCTCTTGGTGCAAGCCTGGCAATGATTTAGATGGAGGTTGTTCCATTAGTCCCAATTAGTAAAAGAAGCATGGAGCAGCCCATATATTAAACTAGCACTAAACATTCTTATCACCAGCCATTATGATTTTTGACTTATTTGCTGATGCAGTATCAGGAACCTTATAGGCCCAGACAGGTGAGTTTGAGATAGATGGGGAAGACCCAATACTTCTTACATGTATTATTAGACTGGGGGTTAAGAACTGCAAGTTTAAGTTTATTGAAGAAGAATAGAAGTTTTGCCTTGAATCTTCATTGCAAAGGCTCTTTAATGTTTACTTCCTATTAACTAGAAGTTGTTAGGAGGGATCACTTCGGTTGCTTGACTGAAAGCTGTCTGGCCACCTCCTTATAATGGATGCAATGGGAGCTACCTGTGAATTGAATTCCTGACTGTGTCAGACTGGGCGGCAGCAGAGACCACATTTGGAGTCCCTCCTGTTGTCTGTGTGTTGTTGACTGTCCAGAGTCTAAGACAAGTCCATCTCCTTCCTAAAGATGAGTAGGAAGCAGTAGATACAACTTTTTCCTCACTGCTTTACTGAGACTGTGAACCACCCACCTAGCTGCTTCTTTGGTGATACAGGGAGTTATCAGTAGGAAAACCATAGCTACTTTAAATGCCCATAGCCAGTCAGGGAGACTTTGCTTCAACAGAAGTTTTTTTTTTTGGAGTAGATCCAGACACTGACTCTCAGAAGAACTTTATTCTGGCCACAGGCATCCTGGCAAAACTTGGATCAAGGCAGGAATTGCCATAATTGTTATTGTTGCTGCTCAAATGGAGGTTTCCATTTGAGAAGACTTGATTCAGCCAAGGCAACTCCAGACACTCTCCAGCTGACTGTGGGCTTCATTTTAGGCATAAGACAGCCAGCTAATAGACAATTATTTTATCTCCAGCTTCTGGATGACTTCCTTTTCATTTTATAGGTGTTTTCATTTGTGCTGGGAGGGATGACATCTGGAGCAGTCGGGTCCAATCTACAGAGGCTATGACTAAACAAAAAGTTTGTGATTGGCAGAGAAGATGCTGAGAGTGTGTGGTGCTGTACATAAGCACCTCTCCTCTCCTCCTCTGTCAGTTAGTTTCAGAGGCCTCCTTCCTGAGACTTCCCCACCATACTGCAGCATAGACCTCCCCAACCTCATCCAGATAACTTTACTGCCTATTTGTAATTGTGAGACAGACTAGGGGCCTGGTTTAGTGACTTTTCTTGTATTGGTGACAAAAAACATCTAAAAGAAGAAAAAGTTTATTTTAGTTTATGAGTTGAGAGCCTGTAGTCCACCAAGGAGGGAAAGGCATGGTGGAAATGACCTAATGCAGCTGGTCACATTGAATTTGTAATCAGGAAGTAGAGGGTAGACAAGAAGTGGATCTAGTAATAAAATCTCAAGGTGTATCCTAGTGACCTATTCCTTTGTTAAAGTTTCACTTTCTAAAGTTTATTTGACCAGGTGGCAACCAAGTATTCAAATATATAAGCCATAAATGTATATGGTGGGCATTTTACATGCATTCAAACCATAAGAGGGCTCTATCTCTCCCTGGGGAACTGGAACAATATTAATCCTTGTTGAAAATAACCATTACTACTAATAATAAGTTCTTTTTTTTTCTTTATTTTGTATTTATCAAAAAAAACACAGTAAAAAGAATTTAAAATGTGGAAGAGTTAACAATAACTATACAGAGGATAAGAATGATAAGCATGGCTTATCAAGGGTGGAAATACAAATAAGATTGCTACACATACATTTTTTTGTGTTCATCTTTCCCTCTGAATTTTTTTTCCATCCCTGTATATCCTTATTC
>PVIH01005219.1:0-127291 GCA_004025045.1 Sigmodon hispidus
TGGACAGCCTACTTCCTCCAGCAAGGCTCCGCCTCCTAAGGCTCTGTAATCCTGCTGAACACTATCACCAACTGGACAGCCTACTTCCTCCAGCAAGGCTCCGCCTCCTAAGGCTCTGTAATCCTGCTGAACACTATCACCAACTGGACAGCCTACTTCCTCCAGCAAGGCTCCGCCTCCTAAGGCTCTGTAATCCTGCCGAACACTATCACCAACTGGACAACAAATGTTCAAATCCATGAGCCAATGGGGACAGTTCTCATGCAAACACCACAACTATTATTTCATTTCAATTGAAACTATAAACTTGAAAATATCAACTAGTCTTTTTAAGACTTAGTTTTAAAATTAAAATCTAAGTAGAGATAATTCTGAAGCCATGATACAAACAACCCTCAGGGCATAGTGCAGGATGCAACTGTTCCCACGGGATATTTGATGCTGGTCAATGACATGTCTGCATCACTGAAATCCTGGTGTGAGGACCCTGTTTCAGTGACGTGAGTGAATTCTATCATCTGATTCTCACACAGTAAGGCAGGCACACTAATTCCCTCTACAGACAAGAAATATAAGTTGAAGGAACCACAAGTCATGACATGAGCAAAACCAAAAGTAACAAAACAACAAAAAAACCCAGCCAGGGCGGGAAGTTGGGGTCCAAAGGGCTGTTTCATGTTCTTCAAACTCACTTTCTCCTTAGTCAGCCAAATTAGATGGTGAAGAAAGTAGACTTGGATCTGAATTCTCACATATATTCAGCAGAGTTTACATGCTGTCTCTTCAAATTGTAAATGTCATCAAATAGGATAGTCTGCCTCTCCCACACAAAAAAAATAAATAAATAAATGGAAAAGCAGGTAATCTCAGATCATTAACAGAAAACTTCTGCTAACAGGACAAGTTCCTCCTCGGAAGAGAAATTGGTTGACTGGGTAACCAATCTGTGGTAGTTTGCGCAGTGAACAATGTCTAATAAGCGTCTTCTTCACAGTCTGCTTAAGCAGACACTCAGATATGACACTGTTTGTGTAGCATACACACTGTTGTGTTCATACACAGCTTTGTGTTACTGCAACAAGATACCTGAACCTTTATGAGAAAACTTTATGAAGAAAGGTGTTCTTAGCTCACAGTTCAGGTGGTTCAAATCTAAGATCAAGCCTACCCCATGAAATTATTGGAAGTAGCAGGGAGAATCCCACTAGAGTGGGCATGCGCTAGAGGAAAGAGATTCTGTCTAGAAATAGAAAAGTAAACAGCCACTCAGAGATCATTCTCACTCTTGCAACAATGCTTAGGAAAGACCAGGGGACCCATAAAGGCTACCTTAACCCATTCTAAGAGCAGTGACCCCAGTTATCACACCTTTTAGAGAGCCACTAACTCCTCAACACTGCTATTCTAGGGATCAAGCTTCTACATGAATCTACAAACTATATCAGAACCATAGAAAAAAACAGAATATAAATTTCTTTAGTTGTGAGTTTAAAAACAATCAGAGAAAAGGCTCATAAGTTGCAGAAACTGATTGTTCTGAAGACTGTAAACATTATGTATGCATGTAATCTTTGCCTTCCTTCCTGGTGGTGGTGGAGAAGGAGGATTAGGTGGTGGTGGTGGAGATGATGGGGGTGTGGAGGTGGTGGAGGTGATAGAGGGGTGGAGGTGGGGGGGTGTAAGTGATGGGGGTGGGGGTGGAGGAGGATAAGGTGGTGGGGTGTGCATTTTGGCTTAAAGGCATTTGTTTGTTTGTTTTGTTTTCAAGCAGTCTTGGACATGTTATTGATGACTAATTCTTTAATACTAGCCCACTGGCCTCAAACTCAGAGATCCTCCTACCTCACCATCCTAAACTCTGAGACTACAGGTCTGCACCCTACACACAGCTATTCCCTGGTATTCTAGTATAGTTTTTAAATGCTTCATAGCACTATGCATGCGTGCAGCCCTGGAAGAATACAAACAGGTCTACAGAAGTTAGGAAAGTTGTCATTGATTTGTTTCTTCTGTTAATCTTGTCACATTGCATCTCCCAGTCTGTGGCTGTTTGTTCTGAACATTCTATAAATAAGTCCACAGAGACAGTATTTCCATAGGACATATCACCAGAGCTCTGTGTAAGTAGCATCAGCTGCAGACAGTGAGAGACAGCAAGTTAGTTCACTACAGACTTAGTGATGGAATAGAGCGAGGGTAATCTCAGGCTGTTACCTCCCAGCCAGGTGTAGACAGAATCCTGTGCAACTATGGAGAAAGAAAGATGGGAGCATAGGCAAGATCCATCCCTTCCAGACAGGCTTGAGACTCATTGCCATTGGGTCGGCAACATCAGCAACTGGGAACTATAGGCATTGCAGGCTGTCCATCACAGAAGAGTCACACATCATCAGACTGAAACCAAGCAACCTATCTCATCTTCCCAGGAATTGGAATTGAATGGGGAATAGATGACTTTCCAAATAGGCCAGTTTCAGTGTAATAACGGCGGTGCCTCTGCTTTGCTCCTCACAGATATGGAAACTGGTGTTGTCCAAGCTGTCTTGTTTCGGTCACACCTCTCCATCTCTGTCTAATAAAGGAAGGTCACTCTGAAGTAACCAATCCACTCTGGGTTGTTTCCGTTCTCTTCAGTCCCTTCTATGTCTGTGGAAGCCACCTCTTCTGCCAATTCATGGGACCTCTCATTTTAGTTTGCAGATCAAGTTGTCCAAATGCAGGATCAAAATTAAAGCCAATTAGGAACTTTAAAGAAGGACTGGGGAGATGGTCTAGTGAGGACCACAGAACAGATTCCTAGATCCCACACAAATGCCATGAAGGCATGGTAACCCATCTGTAATTTCAGCCTTGGAAAGTGGATAGTTGATCCCCAGAACAAGCTGGGTATTGAGACTAGCCATACCCTCAAGCTCTAGGCTTTATGGAGAGGCTCTGTCTCTATGAATAAAGTGAAAGCAATTCAGAGTGATTCCTGGAATCAACTTCAGGATGCCTCGGGCATACACAATCATGTACACACTTACGCACACAGATGCTTATGTGCACAAAGAATTATACAGTGTACCTCTCTCCCTCTTTCTCTCTCCCTCTCTCTCTCTCTCTGTCACACACACAAACACACACACACACACACAAACACACAACTAAATAATGTGGCAGATGACTGAAATTGACTATGGGTACCTGTATGAGTGGCTGTTGGTCAGTATGGCCATGGCCTTGCATTGAATAGATGCACCAAGCTTTATAAAGAGAAGGTTGCCAGTATTTCTACTTTGACAAATAGATATGTGAAGACAGAGGAAAAACAACTATTGTGATTTGAATGATAAATGTCTCCACAGACTCAGGTATTAGAACATTTGGTGAGTTTTCGGAGATATGACCTTGCTGGAGCAAGTGTGTTTCTGGGATGGGCTTTGAGGCTTCATTAGCCTCACCTCACATTCTCTGCTTTATGCTTGTAGAAGATGTGATCTTTCAGCTTTATGTTCACCTTGTCATGCCTGCTACTTGCTGGTTTGCTTCTCCAACGTGATGGACTCATATGTATCTGTGCTGCTTGGAATTAGATTTTTTTTAACAACTTGACATAGCTTCGGTCATCTGGGCAGATGACAACTCAATTGAGAAAAATGTCTATATCAGAATGGCCTGTGGGTGTCGATGGGGCATTTTCTTGATTGATTATTGATGTGATATGAGAGGCATGTGTGCTTCATGCCTGGTCTTATTTTGGCATGGGTTAGGGTCTTCTCTAAGTCATGGCAATGCATGGAGCATAAGCCTAACTTTTAATTGGAGTTCTTCTGATTCTCTAGTAGTGTCTATCACCTGTGAGGGTAACACGTGTGTATGTTATTTTCTACTTGAATATTGCTAGAGGATTAACAGACACTAAGCTGAGATATTTATTTTGTTCATTGATTGGTCCCAATAATGGACAGGTCATAGTGCCTGATATCATAGCTGTCCAGTGTTAGTTAAACAAGTGAAAAATGAACTAAGAGCCTCCTATATGCAGTAAATTGTGATTGACGGCTACTAGGTAGCATGTGTGCAACTCAGGGCAGCCCGTTGCATTCTTTCTCTTGGGAGACTATATGTGAATGTCATCTAATGACAGCAGTTCCTGGATGACAAACAGAATTTGAGCATGGGACTTTGCAGTTACAATGCCATTTGTTGAATTATTTAAAACTCCAAATTTTAACACTAACAAGTATTTTGGATTCTTATTTTTAAAAGATATAGTATTTCATTTTCTTTGTTCTCTTTGTTCGACATGGTCAAAACTGGGTGTGAAGTCAATGGACTTTCTAGGGAAAAAGGACATAAAAACTTTCAACTTTCAAAAAAATCAGAAAATGAATACATCAAAGAAACACACTGCCTAAAGGCTGGGGCTCTGAATTAACCCATCTGGTCCCAAAAGAACCTAACTGAAGCTGACCAATCAATGTGCTAGAGGAGAAAAGGAGCCAGTCACAGCCTAGTGTTCCCAGAGCCAGAATCACTTGATTTTCTTTCCTTGACTAAATGCCAGAGCTTCAATACAATTATAGGTAAATATGCAAAAAAAATCTTTGAAAGGAAATAAAATGTCTCCTCAACTAAGGGTAAGATGGAGATGGTGTCTTTGATGAGATAATTCTCTAGGACTAAGAAAATCCTGCAACCCTTAACAACACTATAGACATGAGTGTGGGAGGGTGCCCAATAAGGCCAGAAAATGGTATCAGGTCCTCTAGAGTTGGAGTTACAGGCAGTTGTGAACCACCCACTGGGGTACTAGAGTGCTCTGTAAGAGCAGTAAGTGCCCCTAACCACTGGGCCATATTTCCAGCCCCTCGGGATATTTTTTTATTGTGCCTTGTAGAGGAGAGGTGCCCACAGAGGTGAGAGGAGAGCCTCAGATCCCCTGGAGCTGGACCTACTGGCGGTGGTGAGCTGCCCTGGCTGCTGGGAACCAAGCTCAAGCCTTCTTTCTGTAAGGGCATTTCAAGCCCTTTGCCAATGAGCCCTCTCTCTGGGACGCTAGTTTAAACTAAGAAAATCCAAGGCCGTTTTTGCCATGCCTTCCTCTAAAGCATAGGTGCTCATCCTTTCGGTCACAACTACTCCCTTAGGGGTTGAACAACCTTTCACAAGCATCACCTAGGACTGTCCTGAAATCAGATAGTCACATTATGATTCACAACAGTAGCAAAATTGCAGTTATGAATGAGCAACAAAAATAATTTTACGGTTGGGGATCACGACAAGATGAGGAACTGTATGAAAGGGTGGCAGCATTAGGAGGGCTGAGAAGCACTGATCTAAACCCTAACTACCAACATAATGCTCACAATAATGCCCACTCTGTCTTTTGACTTGGGAGCTTAGCAGATGGAATTTTCTGGCTTCTTGAGTTGATGCATACTTTGTGCAGAGTTGAAATACTTAGTCCAAAGTGCCAAGATGTGTTTTCTTGACATGTTAAAACAAACAAAACCACAATAACAACAACAAAACCCATCAAACCAAAGTCCCTGGGGCCCCAGCATCTGGATTCCTGGGAACATAGGACACAGGACTGTTCTGAAGACGACAGGTCGGTTCCTCTTGTGTTTGCGTTTTGTTTGTGCTCCGTGTCCCTTCCTTTACATGCGGAGCTGAAACTTTGCCATTATAGACCATTCTAGAATCACAGCATGCCAGGGGAGCACCAGCCTTTAGAGACGTGTCTTGTTGGAATTTCTCAGGAAAAGCTTTGCTTCTGAGCAGCAGAGCCGGATAAAGAGGACATCCAGCCTGAAAGTCCATCCTCACTTTACCTGTCACCATTTTGCTGAAGGAAAAGGTGTGTATAGCTTCTTAACCACCCACAGCAAAGACACATGGGACCTGGGTTCATTCTGGAAGGTTCTATTAAGTCCATGTGTGACCACCAATAGAGATGGGTCTCGGCTATCCTATAGAAGGGCAATGAGGGGCTCTGCTCACTCTACATATTGGGCATAGACATGGGCCCCACACCTACATTTTATCACAAGGGGTTTTTATTACAAAGAGACTTAAAAATAGGCTTTGAAAATGTATATTCAGAAGGACTGAGGATGTAGCTCAGTGGTAGAGTGCTTGTCTAAACCTGTATAGGCCCTAGGTTCAAATTCAAGGCCCCCCAATCAACATTTGAAGATACCTAATCTTTGTGTTTTGACCAATTAACATTTCACACAAACACTAAGTTTATTCTCCAAATAGTACATTTTATATGCCTGATGTTTTCCACGCACGTTCCTGCCATATTAATATTTTTCTTCATTAGCAGCCTGACAGACAGGACACATTATCAATACAAGGCCTCACCTCACTCACCTAGAATTAAAATAGCTTATTCTTTCACATAACCATACATTCACTGTGAGTCTTTCAAGAAAGTGGTTAATGACAGAAGGTTAAGAACTAAATTCACCCAATGTGACACCCTGTCTGGGTTTATACACATGGGGCAAGGACAGGAAATCCACAGCAGACCTATAGTGTGATAACCATTCACTATCAGTTATTGTTCTGATGTTTTAACATTTTGGCTCAATAAATCCTAATTGAATGTCCTCGAACCTTGATTTACCTCAGAAAGATTAAGTGCATTGTAGTAAAAGGACTGGCATGCTTCAAACTCTCCTTTTGACTTGCTCTGCCTTTTGTTATAGGCGTTTACAGCTGTCTTATCTGCCTAAGGTATTGGCGGCACCTGAGAGGAAACAGGCTTGATGAACATGGCTGGGTAACCCTTGCAGTGTTGTGAGGAGAAAGGTGAATAGCTACAGCAAACTGTAACTAAATTGTCACCCAACTGTGTCCCTAGTGGGCAAGGAATGGAAGAAGGGGAGAAGAGGTGCAGTGGGGGACAGACAAGGAAAATAGATGGACGGGGCTGAGAAAGTAGAGCTAAAAGACACGAAGTGTGGTCCATGGACCAGCAGCAGCATTCTCCTCACATGGTATCCATTAGATAGCACTGGTGCGATGGGGAGTGGGGAAGCTGCGTCCCAGACATACCAGACCTGCATCTAGAGTCAGGACCTGTCAGTACAGGGTGATTTAGATCCAACTCCATTGACAGCATCTGGAATAGATTTCCAGGGCTCCCATTTTCTTCAGGAAATCTGGGTTCCAGCCATTGCTTGATGAGTGTCTCTGCTGTAGTTCTTGAAGCAAGGTGCACACATCAGCTGTCTGTGTCATTACAAATGCAGACTGGGATTGAGTGGGCTGGCCGGGGCCTCAGAGTCAGCCTCTGTCCCACCTCTGGGAAAGTCAGCGAAGTTGACCATTAGTAGATCATCAGGGTGCTCCAGGAAGCGGGAAGTTCCATCACAGGCTGGGGAAGGGCAAATGATGAAATTCTTGCTCACCTATTCCAGTTTCTCAGTTTCCCACCCAGCTGGAAAGCTTGCCTCTGCGAATGTGGCTTCATTGCTGGACTTAAATAGCTTTATCTGAAAAA
Organism: Sigmodon hispidus; assembly: GCA_004025045.1. NCBI lineage: Eukaryota > Metazoa > Chordata > Mammalia > Rodentia > Cricetidae > Sigmodon > Sigmodon hispidus. The sequence continues at coordinate 7,499 of PVIH01005219.1, forward strand.
AAAAAACCTTAAAACCATACATTCAGGCTAAAATGCCTACAACAACAAAAAGAAAAAAAATCTTACTGTTAAACAGCTTGAAAGCTGGACATGTTTGGATGAGCAGGAACATTCCTCTGAGGTACCCGACAGTTACTGCTAGTGATGTGTGAATACTGAACATTTACACATCAAGGACGCACTCACATTTCCGTTATCTTCGAACAGCGTGATACTGGAAGAAATTTTTTTTCCAGACATAAAAGTAACTGAAAACATGAGGTCACTCTTGTCCTTATCTGTTCTGCGCTGAATGTGTCCCTCCTCTGTAATTTAGATGTGAGAGCACATTTCTCCATTGAAAGCCCTAAACTAAAATGAAAACATTAACTGGGCCTTTGTCCTCTTCCTGCATCATCTACCCTCCCCCCAGCTTCCCTTGGATCCCACACTGTCTTCTCGCTACTAAAATTAGCTTCCTCAAAGGAGGACATTGCTAGCATCAGAGTGTGCATGCTGAGTTCAGGGAGACACGGCATGGACTTGACTGAGAAGTTAAACTCTTAGGAATGTCACACCACTCTGCAGGCTGGGAAACCATTGTGGATGGTAGATTCTGGAAATCCCAAGAGGGATCCATTGGGTATCCCAGAGTCTGCCTCTGCCCCACCTCCTGACAATGGTAGCGTTGGGTGCTTTTACTTCTCGTAAGAAATTCCTAGTGAGAAAAATAGTTCAAGTGTCTGTTTTCATGGTCAAGTTCAGATGTTGCTTTGTAATGAGGACCAGAAAAGCCGATTTCCCCCTCTCCCAGAAGCATTTCAGTGACCTCCCATCACAAGGCTCATTCCTGAACACACTTGCTTTTCAGTTCTAGCCACACTGGGAATGAACATTCTAGAATGGGATGAGAGGAAAGCTTGTCTTCATTCCTTTCTTCCTCTCTTTCCTAGAGCACTTGGTCTTGGGAGGTAGAGAGGTGCAAAGGAACAGACTAATTCAGTTTATATTTTCATAAGCTCTGTGTGAGTGAAAAATGATGAGTCTTGTAGAGTCGTATTTCTAAGTTTATAGCCAATTAGTTTTTTAATTAATTTTGGGTTTTTCGTAGCATATGTAATTATGCACAGAGCTGTTTCACTGTGACATTCTCATGCATGTATATCATGTTTTGATTATGCTCATCCTGTAAGACCCTCCACTGTCACCTTCTACTTCGATGGTCCCTTCCTCTCCGTGCCTCAGCTGCTCCCTCGCCTGCTTTCAGTCTTCTTAGTGTGAGTGTGTGTGTGTGTTATGTATGTGTGTTTGTTGTGTATGTTTTATGTGTATGTATTTGTTGTGTGTGTATTTGTGTGTGTGTTTGGTGTGTGTGTGTGTGTGTGTGTGTGTGTGTGTGTGTATCTGTGTTTGTTTAATGAAGTCACTTATAGGGACATAGGCAGCTTAGCAATGGTAATGCAACTGAAGGAGATATCTCTCCCTTCCCCCAGCAGCCATTGACTTTTGAGGAGAAATAAGTTACAGTTCACAGTAGAGTGCTTCCTCGCCACATCTCCATGCACATACAGTGTGATGTACTTCACTTGTATTCACACCCACATGCCTGCCCTCTCTTGTCTTCTCATCCTGTTGGTCTCTGTGACCTTCCTTCATTGTTCACACAAAATATATACAGTCCACATAGAGAAAGCATGAAACCTTTGCCTTGAATATGGCTATTTGGTTTAAAGAGACGACCTCCAGTTTTATTTTGTTTTTAGCAATGGCTTAACTCTGTAAAGTCTAAACAAATAAGCAAATGAAATGAGTGGTAGCACAGATGCTAGCACTGAATTCTTCTTAACTTATAGGACTTTTCTGTGAGTCCCAGATGACAACTACATCTCAATAAGTAGATGATCTAATAAAAGGTTCCTCTGCATCAGCAACTGCAAGTTATCCTCCCAGCTTTGAAAGTATGTCTCTAAGACACCAGTCACATCAACCTGGGCACCACAGGGAGAAGAATCACAGAAAGTCAAGGATTTTCCTTACCTCCCTGTAAATAGCCTTTTCAGGTGATGGACCAGCAGAGCCCTTCAGTTTTCCCCAGGAAACTGGATGAAAGCTTGCACCTGCACTCACCATGTAACGCTGGAGAGCAAACAGTAGGATTCAATAGAAGAGAGGCTTGCCTCAGAACCCCTGCCTGGACAGGTGAAGCAGGACTCCCAGCAGCCAGCTCCTGGTCAGTGCATGACTGAAGTCCCACAGTGATGAGCTGACCACAAGCACAGTCCCATAGCCCAGCAAGCAAGTGCCATGGGCATGCAGCCAACACCCCTGCTCACCCACGTTTACAGGCCTATTGGCCCGCACTGCAGAGTCGATCTCATGCATCCAGCTATTTTGGTAACTGTAGGCACTGTCAGTTCACCTATGCCTGAGCTTTGTGTTTTAACTGTCAAGCGAGTCAGGGTCTGGCCAGTCTACGCTGGTTTGCAGCACTAACACTACCTACAAATTAAAAGTGTGCTCAAGTTTTAATAAAATCATGCTTATTATAGCAACCAATCTGATTGTCTAGCACACCATGTGCATTTTTAATATCCTATAAGCTATTCAAAGATGGGCATTGAGGCAAGTTGTTTAGAAGAAAGATACAATGTTGCCATGTCTTCCAGTTGCCATTTGAAAGATTGGCTATTTTGGTGAAACTATCTGATACTTTCCATGTTTGTAAATATGTAATTACAATCTGCATGACCACATGTATTGGAAGGGTGAGATTGTTTGTTTGTTTGTTTGTTTGCAGACAGTCTCACTGTGTAGCAACCCAAGCTGGCCTGAAAGTTGCTATGGAGATCACAATGGCCTTGAATTCACAAATATTCACCTGCCTCTGGTTCCATAGTGCTGGAATTAAAAATGTGTACCACCCAGCTATGACCAATTTTTTTAAAAAGTTACTTATTAACAATTGAGTAAATACTAGTTATTTGAAGTTTAATGATATTGTTTGAGAGGGGGGGAGAGAGAGAGAGAGAGAGAGAGAGAGAGAGAGAGAGTGTGTGTGTGTGTGTGTGTGTGTGTGTGTAAAGTGAGAGTAGGTGTCCAGGCTGGAGGCCAGAGGACAATGTCATGGAGTCCATTCTCTCCTCCTTCCTTTATGTGTGGGCCCCTGTGATGGAACACAGGTGGCCAGCTTCTCACAAAAGTACTTTTTCCCAGAGCTACCTCACCAGCCCCTTGATTAATTTTTGACATGCAGATATATTAGATGTTGAGAAGAAGATGAAGAAGAAGGAGGAGGAGAAGAAGAAGAAAAAAAATGAATGTCCTGCTGAGAGGAAATTAATTTGGGGAAAAATAGCAAGAAAGGGGCATAAATATTCTATATGAATCATAAATCATAAGTTTATATGCAAAATTTCATAGTAATTTCTCACCTATAAAGTACATATTTCTTGTATTATTTGTCATGAAAATAATCTAGCAAGAACAGAGAAGCATGTGCCATTACTCTTAATAAAAAATAAACTAAATATGTCCATGTACACAGAAAGAGAAAGCAAAAGAAACTGACTGAGATTTTCCACCTTGATTTTCTAAGGGTAGCAGTATAAATCACTTCCATTCTTGCTGAGGGTAGCATTTGTAGCAGGAAGTTTTCTGACCCATCTAGACCCAAGGTCTGGACAAATCCTCCCACCTGCTGTCCTGCAGATGCTTATAAAATATTTTTCAGGGGCTTGTATTAATTATAAACTCTTTGGACTATGGCTCAGACTCATTACCAACTAGCTCTTATAACTTAACTCAGCCCATTTCTATTAATCTATGTATTGTCACGTGTCTTTATCTGTGTTCCATTACGTCTTGCTTTCTGGGAAGTCACTTATATCATCTGCCTAATTTTGTCCTTCTTTATCTCTGCTTGAATTTCCTGACTGCCTCTAAGCCACATTGCCATAGGCCAAAACAGCTTCTTTATTAACCAATGGTAATAAAGCATATTCATAGCTGTGCAGAAAGACATTCCACATCAAACATTATAAACCACTGACCCTCCCCTGGTTATCTTATGTGCTTCAGTTACTATATTCAAATAGTTATCAACATCAGCAAGAAGGCAGAATTTTATACCAGAGGAGAATTTTATGACTGAGGTAATACTTTGGTCATGAGTCATAACTCCAAGTGATTCTGTGAGACTAGGTCTCTATGACACCACACAGCTCTCCAAGGACAGGCCATGGGGTGCCTACTTGCTAATGGTGCCAGGTCACAAATGGCTTACACACATCGTCACCAGAAATATGGGATAAATATTCTATTTCCCTTTTAGTCTTAGAATGTTACACTATAAAATATAGTGCTTAATAGTTTGTAAGCATTTATAGCCTTTGCACTTAAGTCTTAAATACAAAAGAAACAAATCCAAAACAAAAACATGCAACTCAAAATACTTTCTTCTCAGAAATAGGAAGCACTGCTATTAGAGCCTTGGCTGGGCCTGGCTGGACTCACTGTTTACAGTGCTCAGGTGAGCCTGTGAGAAGGCTCAAAGGCCGGATCAAATCTCAACCCAGCCAAGAACACGGGTCAGTGCTTCTTCGTGCTTACTCAGATGTTCCCTGGAACACTGTGCTGTGGGGGTTCGGTTTTTAATCTTATTTCTTTGCATGTAGATGAGGCCACAGCATTTGTATAATGTTAGAACATTTGGTAGTGGTTTTCTCCTTTAGGTCCTCAGGGTTGGTTGGTGCCAGGCATCTTTCCATGCTGAGACAAAGTCCAGTGCATCCTTTTACCTGCTGCTTCAAGCCTCTCTTTTCCTGAGAAGTTTCTAATACATGTGGTTGGATCTGGTCAACTTGACAAAAACCAAGATGTGTTTGGGAAGGAAGAGTCTTGACTGAGAAAATGCCTTTGTCCTGTAGGCAAGTCTGTGGGGTCATTTCTTGATTAATGATTGATGGGGGAGGGCCCAGCCCACTGTGGACAATGCCACTCCTCAGCACAGATGATCCTAGAGTATATAAAGAAGCAGTCTGGGCAAGCTGGGGAGCAAGGAATAAGTGAATTGCTCTCTCCTTCAGTCCCTGTCCCCATGTTCCTGGCTTGAGTTCCCGCTTGGCTCCTCTCAGTGATGGGATGCAATGTGGAATGTAAGCCAAATAAATCTTCTCCTCACTAAGATGCTCTTGGTCATGATGCCTTTAACGTGGCCATAGAAAGAAACCAGGATGGTGCCTCTACCCGCCATGCCTCGTATTTCCTGACTGGAAATGGCAGTTCCCTTTGCTTCCTTTTCTGTCTGCTTTCCTATCTGAACCTCTGCTGTCCCCCTCATAGGCCATTTCCTCAGGGTTTCCTGCCTTTCTTTACCTTTTTAATGGTCTCTCTGCTTCTTGAGTTCTGCCCTCCCTCTTTCATCTTATTTTATAATGTGACTTTTAAGCTTTTACTTTATTAAATAAGAAATCTAATAACTATTCTTACCCTTCATGGAATCTTTTCTTCAAAGACAAAATTATTCCCATATCTTGTCTCTGGCTTTTTCTCTTCCCTTCCTCCACCCCTCCTGTTAAAGGGAAGTGCTTTTCAGAGCCTCTTTTCCTCTAGGGCAACAGAGGTAAATTTTGACTTGGCCTTTCCTCCTTTCAATTGCCATGAATCAGATATTAGCTCCCAGCTTCCTTTCTGAAGGAAAGAGTGTGTCTCAGTGAACCCTAGCATGCTGCCCGAGAGGGCCTGGGCCCACACCCCACTCAGAAGCCCATTACATGTTCTGACCTGGTTACCCAGCCAGGGCAGTGGACTCTGCAGTCGTGGATTCCATCTCTTTCTCCCCCACCTTTTCTAGGACTCATGTTTTCTGAGGTGTTTCCTCACATTCCCCATGGCTGCCTCTTCACTTGGCTTGCAACACTCTACTCCAGGACTGAAGTGTTCCATACCCAAAGCCAGCCCACCCACAGCCTTCCTATCTATATATTATGTCATTGTGGAGTGGCCCTGGCCCCACAGCCTGACAGCAGCTGCCCCTGCCCTTTTAGCCAAAGCTTTTTGAGTTGAGAGTACTTTTTATTTTGTAGCATCTGGCAATATGCAAATAAAGCAATTTGGTTTGGTTGTTAGATTTTAGGGTTTTTTTTGTTTTTTGTTTTTTTTTTTTTTGAGACAGGGCTATCCTGGAATTCACTTTGTAGAGCAGGCTGGCCGGAAACTCGTTTTTCTCTGCCTCTGGCTTCTGAGTGCTGGGATCAAAGGCATGTGCCACCACCACCTGGTTCTGTTTTGATTTATTTTTACATGTGTTTTTAATTCATTAAATATTGAGAAACAAGATTCTGTGATATAATTTTCACCAATAATTCTTTGACCCTATCTCCAAAACCACATTAATTTATATATGCAGGATAGCACTGAACAGAAAAGATTACTTGAAGATTAAAATGTCTATGTGAAAGATTTAATTTCCATAGTAAGAATATAAAATAAATGCAGAGAGAAAATCAACACAGAAAGGCATTATAATGAAAACAGGCTTTCATCCTCATATCATTTTTGATGTATTTTTCTCTTGGTGTTTTGCTTGTCTGTGTTTTTAAAGCTGGGTTTGCCTTTGATATATAGTTTTTATTTTGTTGCTTGCTTTCCCTCTAGTCATAATAATTTAAGTTATCTTTAAATACTCTCTGAATGAGATTTTAAAATCTTAGAAGCATAATAACATATTCAAATGATCCATTGTTACCAGCCTTTTCTATCATCAATTTCAGTTGCACTAATATGAGTATAGATACATTACTGTATATCTTCTTGTGCACTTCATTTAAAAGCACATTAATAAGTGTGAGGAGGCACAGTGACAGCCATGCAAGTGTGAGGCGGCATCTCAGTTGGTGGTGCACTGAAAGCCATGCAATGATGACAATCTGAATTTGAATCACCAGCACTCAATAGCAGACTGGATGCTTCAGCATGCATCTGCAACCTCAGTTCTAAAAGACAGAGAAAAGCAGATCCTGTAGCCGGGTTTGATGCTCCAGGATCAGTGAGAGACCCTGCTTCAAAAGAATAGGATGGAAAGTCACAAAGGAACATCTCCAGCATCAACCGCTGGCTTACACATGGACCCATACATGTGTGCACATGCGCACAATCTGTTAGTGATATTTCATAAAGATATTTTAATTATTTTTCTTTGCTTTTATTTTCTAAGTTTTGTCTTAGTTCTCATAATTTAGTGGACACATATTAACCCTGATTAGTGAACCATATAAGTACAATAAAAATACATAGAGCTATCCTGCACTAGATTTAACCTCAGAGAATGATGCTTTGGGTAAATTTAGATATATGTCTTCCAGAGCTTTTTTTCCTAATAAACTTAAGATATAAATTCATATGATTTCTAGTGAATTGTTTATTAAAGGTACTGAGACATTTCATAAGCTATTCTCATTGTTTCTAAAAAAAAAAAAAGTGTCTGTTTTATTATTTTGGTCAGTGCCCTTTGACTGTTTCCACAGAGTTCAGAGTTGTGCAATGATTTGGGGTCAGAAAGACAGAGATATTTCTCAAGCAAATCCAGACCATCTCCATCTTGCTCTCCAAATGCTCTTTCCCCAGCTTCTCACACCCAAAGGATAGTACTATCCTGAGCTTCCTCCTCAAATGTCCCTTGATTCCATGGCTGCTTTCTTCATATCACACCTAGAGGGCACCACAGTAATGGCTACCATTAACATTGCAGCCGGGGTTGAAGTCAGCATCTGCCTGACCCTTACACCAGCCTACAGCTCTGGTCCCGGTGCTGTGAGACATTCTACCCTCTGTGGACTTTGGAAATATTGCCAGTCAAGGGATAAAATCCTCTCTCTGTGTATCTCTGTCTCTGTCTATGTCTCTCTCTCTCTGTCTCTCTCTCTCTGTCTCTCTCTCTGTCTCTCTCTCTGTCTCTCTCTCTCGTGTGTGTGTGTGTGTGTGTGTGTGTGTGTGTGTGTGTGTGTATTTGAGTGTGGGTTTATGTATGGTGTGTGTGTGAAATATTTGAGGCAGACCTTTTTGGGTAGCATATTAATCTACCCAGAATGGAAATTCATGGCAAGGAGAGTAGAGAAGTGAAATGTGGCCTGAAGAAAAAGTTGGATGCAGAAATGTAGGTCCAAGAAAGAGAACATGTGCATCCATCAATAGGGTGACTGCCTCTCCAAAAAAAGACCAAGGGACAAATGATAAGTCAGGAGGGAAAGGGAGGCTTGTTGGGGAGACGTACCTGAGATGGGGGCCTTGAGATCCAGGCACAGTGCAGAAGTAAGCCAGAGAGAACACACAGCCTCATTGCCTGCCACTCTGGTTCCAAGCGTGTTCCCATCAGCAGCACAGGAGGGTGAATGTTACAGTTTCAGGCCTTTCCCACACCTGCCTGTTCACAAACTCTGGAGTTTGGAGCCCAGCCATCTGTTTTAACTTCCTTGGTGCACAGACAAATCTAAGAACTGCTTATTCATAGTAACAATACATAGGGTGCCTGTGCTGTTAGCATATAACAAGGTGAATTCTGTTCTGTTTACAGCAATTTTCTCAGTACATAAGAGCAGACATTCACAGGCTGTGTGGTGGGCAAAGGACTGGTAGATAGGAACTAGGAACTATTAAGGGTTTAACAGAGAATGTTTATACATAAACGGCAGATGAACAATACACACTGAAGGAATGGCCTGGCTCATTCAGTCAAGAAGGACTGAATAGAGTGACTGAGGTCTTAAAATGGAAACCTTAGAATGAAACACTGCTTTCCCCAAAAGTTTTTTTTTCTCTTTCCTAAAGAAATGCTCATCTGTTTATCGCTGACGCCCCAAATCCCCTGTCCTTTGGTGACAGAGTCAAGTAGCCATATATACAGTCTTGCCATTGACACACAGCATAATTCATGGGTCACAGGTTTGACACATAGCAAGGCTGCCTGGTTAGTTGTATGGCCAGCAGGTTAACAGGAGCCAAGGTCTGTCCTCACAAAATGTCTTATACACAAAATAAAACAAAAAAACTTCTGGATTTTTTCTCATTGCTGGGTTTTCTTATTTAGGAAAAATTATTGAAACAAAAGCTGACTGGTTACAAAAGAGACCATGATCCATAGATTCTAATTACTTGGGTCTGGGGGGAGGGGTCAGAGAGAGAATAGTTGGACAGAGCAGTTGCTTCATGAGGTTAAGAAGACATTCTTCACTTGATCATTTTATGACTATTCAACTCTGTGTATCATAGTCCTTTAAACTGTACATTTTAAGCAGGTAGATAGGGAAATCATATCTCAATAAAGCTAATTTTAAAGCTTAAGTACTCACTGATGTAAAAATATTATTGGAATAAATAAAATTAAAAGAATTGGTAATGAGAATAAATCATTACGTCTATAACTGATTTTTGCACCTATCTTAAAAACAGATAGAGATTTTTCTTTCTTTTTTTTTTCTTTTCATTGTTTTGGTTTTGGTTTTGATTTTTTTGACACAGTGCTGTTCTGGATCTCACTCTGTAGACCAGGCTGACCTCAAACTCACAAATCTGCCTGTCTCTGCCTCCCGAGTGCTGGGGTTAAAGGTGTGTGCCACCACAGCCCAGCTTTAAAGAGCTCTTTATAAATGCTATGGGTTTTCCAATAAACAACATTCCAAACAAATGACGTTCTAGATTCTGACATTTAAAAGAAGAGTGGATTTTTTTTCCGAAAAAGAAGGAGATGGAGGAGGAGGAGGAGGAGGGGGAGGAGGGAAGCCACTTTCACTCTATGTAGTTGTTTAAAATCTTCAGGCTGAACTTTGCTGCTAATTCTGCTTTTTCAGGCTAGTTCTTTCTGCCATCCAAAGCCAGTGCCCCGGAAGCAAGGGCCAAGATGTTCCTCTTTCTTAAGGAGGACCTGTACTGAGAGAAGTCAGCCCTGTCTGCTTCCATCTGCCTTTTCCATCAGTCATGCTTCCTTTGTTTCATTTTTGCTTCCACTTTTCAGACCCAGCTTAGGAAGCACACTCTTGGATGCCCCCAGCTGAAGTGCAGCCTGTCTGTGTTTGATGAGTACTGGTGCTCACTAGTCATGTTCCTGGTGAATTGAAATGACAGGGAGATCATGCATATAACTCAGCTTGTCGTGGCACAGGAGTCCTAAGACCATGATGCTGTCCTTCACAGTAATGGGACACTTATGCTGTCAAGACAACCACCCTGCAGTTTACATTTGTCCTCCTGGGACAGTTGTTCATACTTGTTGGGCAATATAAAGGAATCATCTAGAAGCTTCATAAGGTTCTTCGCCAATGGCTCTGTGACCTTGGGCACGCCTTTCATTTTCCATTTCCCGGTCTAAAAATAAGCTGAATCAAGTGATCTCTGGCGTGCCTTCCAGCTCTGAACTGCAAAGAAGGCACCGAACTTCTGAGAGGTGAAGGGCTGGTGCCCCAGAGTGGCCTAGTTTTGCTTCTTAAAGTCGTCTCTTTCTAGTTCTTTGGCCTCCAAGTGCCGAATTGCCTCTTGTTGAAAAAAATACAATGCCAGCCTAGGTACTACCTATAGAGTGGTGCACTCAGGCCCGTGGTTGGGTAAAAGCTGTCTGTGTGGTACCAGCCTCACATAAGATGTGCAGGAGCTGGATGACCATGCACGGGCAGGTGTAATTATCCACGAGGAAAAGCTCAAAGCTCAGCCTTTCTGCTGACTGTCTGAATCACAGCCGGGCTGCACAGCTTGCCTACTTGGACCGTTAGCTGAGTGAGAGCACAGGCTGAAGGCAGCTTACTTATTTGTTCCTTGCTCTTCCTTTCTTTCCCCCAAGTTTATTTTGGTTTGGAAATCTGGCCTACCCAGGAGAGTGCAGACCTTTCTTCCTTTTCCTGCGTCTGTGCCTCAGCCTGGCTTGGCCCACCCACTCCCGTCTCTCAGGCGTCACTTGCATGGCTGGATTCCCTTTTAGACTTTTCCCTGGTGCCCCAAGTGTTTACAAGGCCCCAGCCTGCTTCCTTGCCCTTCCTCTCAATCCCCTTTGCTCTCTTTAAAGGCACCCATCTCCAGCCCACTGTGGACCAATAAACACAAAGAAAACATTCTGATGTATGGGACCCATTGGAGCCCTAAGCTCCAGCCTGAGGCTTTGGCAGATAGGTAGAGGGAAAGTCACTGAACCCCAATGATTATGCCTCATGGGTCATCAGCCTTGTCCTCCAGGTCCGCTGGGTGTCTCTATGAAATGTATTCTGCTGCCAGTTGTTGTAATGCAGCTACAGGCTTCATGGCCCTCTGAACAAAGTCCTCCCTACAGCCATCAAAAGGCCTCACCCCTTTAAAATAAAACATCTCAAAGAATGCACTCACTTCGGAATCCATCTCCTCTCCTCCACCTGCAGTGGGAGAGTCATCCCTTTCCCTACACTCCAAAACATCTCCTTCAAATGGAATCCTTCCAAGGATTTCTTAGTAGCAACTTTCCATTCCTCCTCTTTAAGAGAAATAGAGAGGCATGTATATATGTCATCTTCATCATCTTTGAAAAACCTTCAAATTTTCCATTAGATTTTATTTTAATTTTTTATTTCTCTTTTACTGCTTAATTTTAATTTACAAATTGTTAGGATTTTGTGTGGATTTGATATGGTTTGAATATGCTCAGTTATCTGGCAGTGGAGTTCTGTGGATGCGCATAGGAAGGTGGCAGTAGCGGATAGCAGGAGATGCTTCAAGCTGTTTCTATGTAGAAAGTGCTTTACTGTCAGATGAGTATGGTTATTGCTAACAGAGAAGGGTTTGATAACAGGAGTTATGATAGCAGAGAAAGGAAGAAGAAAGAAAATGGAGAGGGAAATGGGGGGAGCTCCCAAGAGTAACAAAGGTAGAGAGGGATTCAGAATCGGGAATCCTGCTTCACGTGAGGCTTGATGTCAGAGCTCAGAGGAGGGCGTGGCTCTAGAGGCTAACATAAAGCATGGAGTTTCGTTATGACATTGACATATGCACATAATGTACTTTGACAGAATTCTCCATCTCTCCCTCTTACCCTATTCTGTGCCTTTTCTTCCTCTCCCTCTACTTTGGTTGAATATTTTCTTTCATATTTTCCTTCCTTGTGGCATTGGTGTGTTTCCTGTAATATGACAGTCTCTAATCCCTCCCATTTTCCTCCAAAAAAATTTTATTCTTCATAGGTAAATAAAATTTCAGAGCATATGTCATGCAGTCGACTTCCATTGTTCCCAGACCTCTTACCATCCACACAAGTGCCTCCTCAGCCAGGTCCTGTGTGAGCACCATGTCTGCTTCCTCAATTCCCACTGACCAGCACAGTCCATCTGGCAACTGAGTAACTTGTGAAAGTCACCCATGGGCCAGTGACCATTCTTCTGACTTCTTACCAGACTCAACATCTAAGTCGCTCCTTCAGGTCAAAAACACTTCCCGTAGAGTATACACTTCAAACTCCTCAGGACCTAGGACTGTACTGTGAGCACATTTGAGTCAGCCTCCCTCAGCCTCCCTTACTGGTCACTTTTTTCTTTTCTCATACATTGTATCCTGATTACAGGTCCCCCCACACTCCTCCCAGTTCCTCCTCCTCTCCCCCCCCATCTGGATCCACCTCTTTCTGTCTCTCACTAGAAGAGACTTCTCAAAGATAACAACCAAACACAAGAAAATAAAATATAATAAGATAAAACAAAACCTGTCATATACTAGTTGAACAGGGCAAATCCACAGAAGGAAAAGAGCCCATGAGTGGGCACAAGAGTCACAGTTCTTGTTCACACATTCAGGAGACTTAAAAATATTAAACTGAAAGCTGTAATATGTATGCAGAGGACCAAGTATAGACCCTGTGCATACTGCTTCAGTCTCTGTCACTTCATATGACCACCATTCAGTTGATTTTAAAGATCTTGTTCTATTGATGTGCTCCATCCACTCTGGCTCTTACACTCTGCTTCCTTTTCCACATGGTTCCTAAGCTCTGAGGAGTGAGAAATTTGATGAAGACATTTGATTTAGAGCTGAGTGTTGCAAGGTCTCTCTCTCTCTCTCTCTCTCTCTCTCTCTCTCTCTCTCCCATGTGCTGCAGAAGGAGGTTTCTCTGATGATTGCTGAACAAGGTATTGGTTTATGAGTATAGCAGGATATCACTAAAAGTCGTTCTATTCTTAGGTTTTGTTTTTGTTTTATGACCAATAGCGTTTGGCTTTACCCTAGGTCTCTGTGTCCTCTAGTCTCTGGTTGATTTTTGATCACCCACACAGTGCCAGGTATGGGTTGCAGCTCATAACATGTGCCTTAAGTCAAATCAGACATTGTTTGGTCTATGATACCTTGCAGGCGGGACACCATTGTAGATCAAAGGTTTGTGGCTGGGTTGCTGTTCACATTTCTCTTTGTGTAGTGTGCAGAATACCTTCCCATACCAAAGACACTAGAACAAATGGTAAATGTTCTATGTAGACATCAGCTTGTCCTCTCCATGTTCAATGAGTTGTGTGGATGTTGTCTTCAGCAATGGGACTTGCTGTCAGTTTGTGGAGAGCAGCCTATTGCCTTGGCAACATCCTGGGTTGTTTGGAGATTTCCATGTAACCCCTTTGACCAATAACTTAATCGGATGTAACTAGTTCCAGTACTAGAAGCTTCCAACGGTGGCAAGAGATGGACAGTAGGGTTCTCTCTCTCCCCTTCATTATTTGGAGACTTCATTATGATTGTCTTCATATGGTTTTGGTAGTTTCTATTGCCTACACAATGGAAGGGGCTACTTACATGATTGTGGGTGTCTTGATGGCTTTATCAGCAGAAAAGCCCAGTCTACATGAGTGATAACTCACAAAGCTGCTTCATCACAGCTGCTACACGGACAGCCTCCCCTTCCCTGGTACTTTACTGCTCATGAAAAGCAGCCTCAAAGGAGGACTTCTGAGTCTCATAATCCTCTTGTCTTGTTAGTCTCATGAACCTTTCCTTTGCCTTCAAAAAGAAATGTTTCAGTCCAGGGAAAACAGCTATGCATAAAGGGATAGAGGGAGAGAGAATGAAGGGGGAAGTAGGGGCAGTGATGGTGCATCTGATCTAAGATAATGACTTCAGCTCAGGTAGAAGATTTATTGATTGAACTAATGCTGATTTTCCATTAACTAAGAACAAGAGACACTTAAGAATTTAACCTTGTGAATTAGTTAAAGTTCTTTATCCTGGGAAAATTAAAACAAAAACATGTCTCCTTTGCACTTCGCCCAGAGACTCCATTTCTATTTCAATGATAATAATAACAAGAGTAGTGTGTGTTTCCTAGGGACCACAAGTGCTTCTAAAAATGCAGATGCTGTCTATGGTTCATGCATGTTGTTAGGGAGGAAAACCCACACAGTCACTTTTTATGAATAATTCTGAATTCCTCTTCTACATGACTAGGATCATTAGCCAGCCAAAGTAAGTCAGTTATTGATCAAGGGGAAATTAAAGTGATGCATGTGCTAGTTCATAGACAAGCAGGCATGTCAACTGTCCCTAGAAAGAAATGTCTTAGTGCATTCAGTCAGGTCCAAAGAATTGAGCCTTCTCCAAGGAGAAAAAGAAAGAAGAAATGGAGAGAGGAAAGAGGGAAGGTGGGAAGAAAAACATAATCGTGATAGTAAGCAACCAAACCTACAGTGCTGAGCCTTTTCCAAAGGTCTAGACGTCTGGGATGCACCTGTTGCCTCTGAGGCACTGGCATCAATCCTCTTTAGCACTGAAAGGATTCAGGTCGAGTTCAGTGGTATTTTTCTAATTCTAAATATGTTCAAGTCCTCTTTGGGGATAACAATGTATTATCAACATTGTTATCAATATTATTACCTTCATCCTTTTGAGGGTAGATTTGTTTTTTTAGAAAAGTCCAAATGTCATAAAGAATCAAATCTAGTGAATTCACTTGAGATTCAAACAAGGCTTAAGTTCAAAATGATCTGATCTTTAATGTGGTAAGGAGAAGAAGAGGCTATGGAAACAGACCACCTGGTTCTCCATGAGGAGCTCCAGAAATGTGGGAAGAAATAGAAAATATGCACAGCTTCTTAAGATGGTGCATTCTCCTGTGTTTGTTTGAAAACCGAGGCTCTTTTCTTTGGAGATTTGAGCTGGCCATCTACTATGCCAGCTGAGGCTGGCAGGGTGTGTTTTATTTGGCCAATGTAGTAGTTTTATTTTAAAATCGAATTAGGATTTAAAAACCAGGAGATTCCAAGTACAAATTTGGATTTCTGGTCTCCTCTGGAAAATATGAAGACCCAGTAAAACTGCTTCCTAAGCCTATGTGGTTCCTGGAATAGTTTCTGCTGCTCCATGAAGGAGACAGTGAGGCCAGCCTCAGTCCTCCATGCCGCTTCTGTCAGCTTCGAAGTCACACTTTCTCCTTCCCCCGGCTGCTGGATATCCTTTAGTTCTTTAGTTCTGGAGTTCTTCAGCTGCCTGTACCATCTACCCCACAATGAAACCCCATGGATGTCTACTGCATAGATGGAAGTACAGCTTCTAATATGGGTGTCTACTTCAGGTTAATGCCTAGCCTTTAGTGTGGGCATCTGTTTGATGGATGAATGTCTAGCTTCTAGCTCCCAGAGCATTTATAGCCTCTAGCGCCACACTCAGCAGGAAAGACATCTAAGTGTTCATGTTTCCATACAGCTCATGCAGCATATGCTTCTTACCCCCTGCCACACACACACACACACACACACACACACACACACACACACACACACACACGTTCTTTGATGCCATGGTCATGCTATTGCATTATTTCCACAGCAGTTTGGGAATATATCCACTCTTCCTCAAGTTTTCCACATTTGCATCTGCTTCTTTGCACTGCATTCATTTTATTCATTGCAAACATTACTAAAATAGATTAAAGGTCCGCAGTAAAAATGTCTCCTTCCAGCCATTTAGCCACCCAGGTCCCCTCCCTGCTGGCAAACATGGTTTCTGGCCTGTTCATCTGCAAACATTCCTTGACTAAGTGTCTCTGCCCTTCCTGCCCTGCGTGCCTGGGTGCCATACACTGCTCTGTCCTTACTCTCGGTTAGCAAGGTTTCCTAGAGTTTATTACACTTCTCAGAATGTTTTCTCACTTTTTAATGATCACACGGTGTTCTGTGGGTTACTTACATAGTTACTGTTGACAGATGTCTAAGTTTTACAAATCGCCTTTTACTGGCACTCTCCGCAATGTGCAAGATCACAGAAATTGAGATTGTGGGTGGCTTCTGCATTCTGTGTCACAGTTAAAAGATCTTCACTGTTTACATGCAAGGAAAGAAACCTCTTTGATTTCTTTTATGACTTCAATTTGTTGGCTTCAATTGCTCCCACATTCCCATTTAACTAGATAGGATTTGAACTGTGGATCCATCTGTAGGTAGGTTCCCCCCGCTCCTGGATAGTTACTATTTATCTCATCTTCATGAACAGGGGAGCTTTTTTCATACTATGAATCTCTTTATATATTAAATTCTCAGATTCGCTGCCCATTTAATATACTGACACCTGTGTCTGAATGTCTGTCCTGGTTCGTCTATCTGCTGTCTTCCCACCGTACCAATAGGTGCTATTTTTATGACAAAGTCATTGCACTATATTTTAAGTTGATAAGCCAGCTTCCTCTTCATTGTGCTTCCTTTTCAGTAGAGTCTATGTGTTTAATATTATGTCAAGATAACCTTCATATAGTCTCATTTGCAATGGGTTTTCAAGCCATCATAACCAAGTGTGGGAAATATCAAAGGTCATTTAAGTCATCCCTCAAGGAATCAGTATCTTTTACTTGGAGGACTGCTATTAACAACCAGTTTTAAATTCCCCAATCTGGACCTCCTGCCCTTGCTAGGGAGGAGATAAACAGATGAAGAGAAGAGTGAGTGACTGGGAGGGGCGGGAGGGGGAACGGAGCCTGAACAAAGGGAATACATGGATAAAAAATAGGACTTTTTTCCATAATAATAAAAAAGAATAACATAAGTTTCCAGATAGTGAATCGCAGGTTCTTCTAATAGCCTTTCTTTTGAAAATGTATTTCCTAACTAACCCTAATTCAAGTCGTAGTTTTACAGTCTAAAACACTTAATAGAATTATTAATTTTTGAAACTTTTTATTTTGCCATTAGCTCTGTGCTACCATTATTAAAAAGTAACTCAATGGAGAATTATTCATTGCTTGGTATTTTGAGATGTGCAATTTCCTTTCCTAGCATGCTTAGATTTCATTATGATACAAAGGCAAGGTGCTAAAATTTATTGATAGAAAATAAAAACAAAGCTGTATTTAAAAAGCCAGAGAGCCAATATCTAATCTAGACTTCATTTTGCTGGAAAGGTAATTCATGTTTGCAATTCCCACACTGTTTGAATGAGAATATAATACAGTTGGAGATTTACTGAAAAAAAAAATCCCCAATCTGTAGAAAGTGGTTGACTTTCTCTAGAAAAAATGTTTCTTTAATTTTTCCAGGAGTCCCTTGCTGTGTTTTAGCTAGACTCTTTCTCTAAGTACCTGTAAACAATCTGGTAGTTTCTTTTGTGTTGTCTTTTTTTAGTATCAGAATTATAATTGAGGAACTGTGTTGTGTTTTCAAGAATTTTGAAGGACTCTTTTGACCTATGAAGTAATCACACATTGAAACCATTCAGATTTGGCATTTTCAGGAAGCAAGGAGCATTGCCTGAACATTTTTTAAATGTTTTCCTAGAATTATTAGTCTGTACAATAATAATAGTGTTCTCTTTCCTTTAGTTAGTTCATCTACTGTTTTGGTTTTGCTTTTTCTAAAAATCAACTTTGGGATGTTACTTATCAGTGCTATTCCCTAATTTTTTAGGCTTTCTGGATCTAACTTTTTTTTCTTTCTATTGTCTTTTACTATATAACTATTTTTCTATAGCACCATCAGTTGGAAGGTTCTGTAAGTCTCTGGCAGTGCTTTCGCCTGTAGGACAAATAGTGTCAAAGGCATCAACCTTTGCTTTACAACTCATGGTTGCTTTCTCATGTATTTAGCATTTACTCTTTGACAGAGTTATTTAGAAGAGAACTTTCCTGCATTCAAATAAATTTCCCTTTTTCTTTGGTATGTCTTTCTTTTGGCTTGTCTTTCTTCCTGTAAAATTTCTGAGTTGTTTGTACTGTGGGAGGATTTCTTGAGCTCTAGGATTTCTTATTTTAAGTTTTACAAAATTTCATGGTATCATTTTTTTGATAGCTGAGTAATACTCCACTGTGTAAATATACCACTTTTTTTCATCAATTCTTCTTTAAGGAACATCTAGGTTGTTTTCAGTTTCTGTCTATTAATATAAAGTAACGATGAACATATTTGAGCAAGTGTCCCTGTGGTAGGCTGGAGCATCCTTATATCACCTAACAATGGCTGTGTTTTATAATTATTCTTTCTTCTCTGCATTCTACAATCTTCCTTCTCAAGTGTAAAGTTTTGTTTACAATTCTAAGCTAATGTCATTTTGATTATTCTGATATTACTTTATACTTAATCTTTTAAAGACATGGAATTTATTATTTTATTTTATTTTTCCTGGAATTCCTGTTGTAGTCAATATAATAACTTCCAATGCTCTTGCTTGTATGCAATCATTCATGATACTTCTCCCTGTTCTGCACATGGTAAATAACTTTAAACTTCTTCAACAACATTAGCCTCACAACAGCTAGAACTGGCTCAGTTGACTTGAGAAGCTCTGAAAGCTGGCTTCTTAGGAGGAACAGTTTCTGCTGGCAAGAATGGGTAGATACTTCATTTCACTAATGGGCTTGACCTTGCTGCTCCTTCTTTCTGGAGACTGATTCCTTGAGTAATACATTTTGTAAGAAGGAACAGTTCTGTCTTATTGATGTAACACTATGGTCTGTCCTAACCCTTTGTGTAGCATAGTATATTATTTACTTTTCTATAGCTGCAACAAAATACTGTGACCAAGAGTAATTTAAGGAAGAAAGTGTTTATTTTGGTCCACAGAGATAGAGTCCATCATGGTGAGTAAAGCATGCCAACAGGTAGGCATAGCAGCAGAAGCAGGAAGCTGGCTGATGACATTTCCATCCACATACAAGAAGCAGAGTGAACCAGGAGTAGGACCCAACTGTACATTCTCAACCCCTGACTTCAGTGATGTACTTCCTCCAGCAAAACCCTCTACCCCCATGGGCTCTATAATCTAACGCAGAAGTGCCAGCTGGGGATTGTCCAAATACCTGAGCCTATTGGGCATATGTCTCATTTAAACCACAAAAAGGGAGGGTGGAGGGAGGGAGGGAGAAGGAGGGAGGGATAGAGGGAGGAAGAGATAGACAAATAAGTGAAATAAAATTCTCAATGTGTTTTGAAGATCAGGCAAATTAGCACAGGCACTTGAGCTACATCTCTACCCAAATATGGCACTCTTTCTGGGGCAATCTGGTCTACACATTCCTCCCAAGTTTTCCAGGAGCCAGCACACAATGCACAGGGAGTTCCTCCTGTATATGCACAAATTTTCTTAATCAAGAAGCATAATAACATGCCAGAAACAGGATCCTGTGGCTTTATCCTGGGTTTTGTTTCTGGGTCAGAGAGCTCCTGTCTCAGAGTGAAAAGATGAGTTTCCTGTGACAAAGCAAGGCCACAGTCTTCTTGGATTTGAAGTAATGCTGTCATGAGAAAACTCCTAAAAGCAAATGTTCATTAAAATAGTAATAATTGTTTTAAAATATCTAGAAAAACATAACAGAAAGGGCAGAAAAATAGGCTCAAGCGACAGTGATTAACTCTCACAGGTTCTGTTTTCTTCCCTGCTCTGTACTTTCTGTGTGTGCAAACATTTGCAAAGTAAACAGATTTCATTTCATAAAGTCGGGTACTAGTGCTGGGGCCATAGTGCAGTGAGCCAATCTCACATGAAAGAGAATTTGAGTTTGGGTCCCAGAAGCTATGTATGGCTTGACACAGTGGCGTTTATCTGTAATCCCTGTGTTCCTATGGAAAGACAGGAGGGGAAGACAGGAGAACCCATGAAATCTAAAGGACCAGCAGCAAAAAGCAAGAGGCCCTCAAAGTGGGAGCTGTGAGGACCTGACACCCAAGGTCACCCTCTGACCTCCATACATATAATGTCAATCTAAACCCATAGCATGTATTTACACAGGTTTTTTTTTAAAGTTAGACACTAAAGTTTTCACTCTACTGCCCTTCTAGCTGAGGGTTAATGTTTCCCGTATGTGCTTAACTCTTGGTTATAAATTATTCAAATTTCTTGAACTTAGCAGAGGCAAGCCTTGACTGAGTCAGTGGTGCTTCATCTGGTAGCTCCTCTTGGCAGCACTCATATGTTTTACAAGCAGGCTGCCAATACAAAACTGTCAGGCTCCAGAGAGGCAAGCAAAGTCACACTCCTCACACAAACAGGGGTTTGGTACAGAGTGATGGTTGTTAGGTAGGTGTTGGAGCACTGGCCATGGAAAAAAGAACTCGGTGACAGGAAGCAGCTTGTTACCCTTGCAGTTGGCAAGAGGAGCAGGAGATGAGATTGCTGAAATCCAGGAACTCAGAGGAGCAATCCCAGGAGCACTAAACAGGGGGCTACCAGCTGCTGCCTGAAGCTCTGAGAGATGTATAGAGAAGGGAAGGCCAAAAGAAACATGCTCCTCTCAGTGCCAGAGGACACCCACAGAGCACTGAAAAGGAGCCTGAAGAAACCCCTTCTATCTTCTCACTCATGGCTTATTGGCTGGTTCCGGTGGCAAGGACCCTGAGAAATGGCTTCCCAAGTGCCAGCCCGGAATTTCAGAGTACAGCAGATAGATTTGTGGCTGATTCGCAACAATTGAGAACATGGCAGTCAGCTTTGGGACGGGAAGTCAGTGGTTTGTAGCCACTGCCATCTTCATCCCCTGTGCTATGCCAAACCCCTCCGGTGAACAATACTGATGCCCTAGATTCCCAAATATCTCTTAGCATTTAAGAAGAGAACTTTATTATACATCTATTCATCTTAGCCACCTCAGGGCCATCCATGTGAGCTTCATCCAATAGCATCTGAGGGGTTGGGACTGAAGGACAGTTTATTTTTGCATACTCCGACCCAGCTAGTTCATGGATAAAGTTTATTCTCTTGAACTTGACCCCAAAATAATAGGAACAATATTCTTAATCAAATGGAGCAGTGGTTATTAATAGAACATCTAATTTTATGAATAATCATGTAACCTTTGCTGAACTCAGAAATGTCTCATCTCTAGCAAGAAATATTTTCTTGTCTCCTAAGAAAAAAGTGTCTTGGTGGCACAAAGTTGGCTGTATGGATTTTCAGATTCATCAAGGGTAAACTTTTGAAATGCTTGTGTCAGCCTGACCAAATTTTGTGTTCTACTTATTAAATCTTCAGTAGTTTTTTTATTCTATTCTTGCTAGAGAATTCATATTTTTAATCCAATGGATTGTATTATTGTTATGTTTTCATCTTCATAGCTATTGACATTAAAATTTACTTATTAATTCATAGCTATTGACATTAAAATTTACTTATTAAGACCTTTCACTCAGAGCTGGTGAGATGGATTAGTGATCAAGAGTGCTTGATGATAAACCTGATGGCCTGAGTTCAATTCCTGGGACCCACATGCTGGAACGAGAAGACTGGGTCCTGCAAGTCATTTTTTATCTCCATATGGGTGCTATGGAATTTGCATGCATAGATACACACACACACACACACACACACACACACACACACACACACAAATGTAAAAACAAAAAAAAACCTTACACTCAGAAAATATTTAGGCCCAGATTCCTCAGAACAAAATTTGAACAATAGGTCAGGAGTCATAATTCTGAAGCCCGATTTTCCCACATACCTACCTACACTCAACTTTTGCATCTAAGCTTGCTTGTCTGTGAGCTATAATAAGAAGAGGTCACAGGCATTGAGTTAAATTTCCAGTACAAAGTGGCAATGTAAGAGAGCATGGCCATTGCTATCCCTGCGTGTAGATTCCAGTCCTGACTTGGTTCCTTAAACCTTGTAATGTTAGCTCAGTGGGTAAGCAGGAGGACCTGACTTCAGATTCCCTGCACCCAGATAAAAAGGTATGTGACCCTATTACCTCAATGATCAGAGACAGAAAGATCTCTGTGACATCTTGGTCAGCCAGCCTTGCTCCTTGATCAGTAAGGGACTCTGTCTTAAGACCATGCTTAAACAATGGCCTCCTCAAATACACGAATGCACATGGACACACACAGATGTCACATAAACACACACACACACACCAATAACAACAATAAAAATAAAAACATTCTGAATCTTAAGGAAGAATCACCATTCCAAACTGTAAACCGTGAACTATGTTGGTGCCACTGACTCCCTAGGTCACAGTGAGTAATCAAAATACAGGGCATGTGGGACACTGAACAGAGTCCTTGGCACACTAGATTCACTTGTGGCTACTAGTTTGTGGCTTCCATTGCCTGCATTAGTGATTACCATTGTTTTCAGTTTTCAGAGAATGGCTACATGTGTGGGATACATGGTGACTCCCACACACTACTCAATTTCTTTGAACACACAAATAAGAACTCTGTGTAGACTTTACCACAAATCCAACAGCCAGAGTCCTTCTAGTATTTGTGGACTGGGAGTTCAGGAAGGAGCTCTAGCTCCAGACCTATACATCTCCTGTGGCTTTGCATTCTCTCTTTCATATTTTACAACTTGGCTCATTCAACTTCCTTCAGAAACCTTTTCAAATCACAAGAATTTTTCCCTATAAAATCAAATGATCTCTATGTTTCTATGACAGAAAAAGTCAACAACAAAAGTTGATGGTCAGAGTCCACTGTCCTTTATGCAATAAAATAGGGTGGCAAGTCCTGCTTACAAGAAACTGACTCCAGAAATGTTAAGAGTGGAACAATCTAAGTCACACCATAGTGAAGATCATCTTGTGACCAAAATTTATCTTCGAGGAAAAGCAACAGTTGTGCAAAAAGCATTGATTTTGGTATTCTCCCACAGTGGCCATGGTTGAAGTCCCAGCAGAGACTTGCAACAGTATCTGCCAATCATTGTGCCACTGCCTAGCCTTGTCTATTGTGAGACGATTGGTGCTCCTCTTCCTAACATTACCAATTAAAGTTAAAGAAATCATTTTATCCTGATAAATATCATTTCAAATGCTACACTCTTTCCCAAAATAACAACCTGTCAGCTGATACATGAAGTCACCACACTTTGAATGATTACTAAGACTAGTCAGTGGATGTCCATTTTCCCCAGGTAACAGAATATCCAGAGGATAGACTATGTCTCTAGTGTCCAGCCCTCAGGCCTCAAGCACCCATTGTCAACACAGGTAACAAAAACACCTGCTACCCACTGGGTATGTCCTGAGTGCTTTTCCTCTGTAAGCTCACACTATCTCAGTAAGGTACATACTGTCTCCTTTGGAGCAAACAGACCCATAATATGAAAAGGAACTGTATTTTTAGATATTCTGTTCAAGTGTCTAGATGGCATGAGGAAAATTATTTTTGTCCAATGGCTTATGTGCTTCAGAACCCACATTCTAAAAGACCTTCAGTGCACAAGTGGAGCTTGGCCAAGAGAAATTTCATGTGACTACTGTGCAGCGGGTTTTGGAAATCAACACAAATTGTGTTTTGTAGGGGTGGGTTGTTCACTCTGGATATAATGAAGGTTGGCTTGTTTTTGGTCCTCATTCCCTCTCACACACATACCTGTGGCCCTCTGCACTTATAATGTAGTGGTTCCAACCTGTTTGAATGTGTCTGTCAAATCCAACAGGCAATGCTTGTTAGAAGGGAAGGGCCATCATGAGCACTCATGTCCAACAGAGCACCTCTCTAAGGGACATGCACATGGCAGACACAAAGTAGGTTTGATCAGCTCCCAGGAGCACTTACTATTCTTATCCTTCCCTCACCATCAAGTGATGAAGGGCAAGGTTCTCCATCTCTCCTGACCTTTGCTCCATCAGTGAGCAGAAAACCACCCTGAGCATCCATCCCTTCAAATGTGTAAGTCGTGACATTGTAGTGCTGTCTGCCTCAGAATTCTCAGCGTCTCTGACTGCCCATGACTATATGACTATGGCTCCCACCCTAGGGAATCTCCGATAAAAAGGTAGGATTGTTCAACCAGTCCGCATCAAGTATGTGTCAACATTCTGAGCAGAGCAGAAAACAAGTTACCGTTTTGGTGGCTTAGCAGATTTGCTGCAGTCTTGAGAAGGCGAGTGTGGCTCCATTAAACTGTTTCATTGTAACTGCAGCTTGCTGCTGTCCCTTGGTGGCTTCAGGTGACCACACCATCAGTTAGCTGAAGGAAGGCTCACAGGGCTGAGAGCCAGGCAACATCTGGGTTCTCAGCTGCAGACAGACTTCTGTAGCACATGGGACAACAAGCCATCAGTACATGGTGAATGATGTCTTTGGAGCTGAAGATGTTCCTGGCGTTATGTACTCCCAAGTGTCAAAGATGGGCTCCCGAGATGGCTCAGAGGGTAAAGATGCTTGTGGCCAAGGCGGAAAACCTGAATTCCGTCCCCACATGAAAGAAAGAGAACTGACCCATAAGTGGTCCTCTGACCATGGTGGGGGGTGCGTGTGGCACACATATGTACATACACACATCACAATTACTCAAAAGAAAATAAAACATAGTTTTAAGTTCTCAAATCTGTACAAAGCTCACTTCCACACAGAGACTACCTAAAGTTCTAAAACGAACAAAAGTGCAGAATTTTAAGAGGTATGGGAATTTAATGAAGGCAGTCAGTGCAAATCAGTTACTATTGAGTCACATGCTGTTATCAACAAATGGATGTGAAGAATGAGGAAGGCACTTCATGAGTTCCCGCATGAGGGACCAGAAACTGTCTGTCTAGACTAATAAGAATCTTAGGCTCTTTCTGTGTTTCTGGTTCAGCTTTAGATTTCACACTCTGTCAGATGCTCAAGTTGAGTGAATTCTTAACAGTTGTAATTTGTGTAATAGAGTTTCTCCTTCGAAAGAGTACAGGCTAATGAATTTTAGTAAATTTTCAGAGTTGTGTAGCCATCACTATAATCTCATTTTAGGACATTTTGTCTCTCCTAAAGGAACCTGTGTTTTCATTGGCAGCCATTTTTCCTACCGCACACTCCACAATCCCCTACCAGCCAGCACTAATAACCACACATCCACTTTCTGTCTTTAAAGGTGTAATTTTATAACTAGATGTTGTCTGAAGTTCCTAGTAGCTAAAATCGTGGTAATTGTTGTCATCAAAATTTGTGATTTTTTTTTTTTGAGAACATTCATTTCCTCCCTATGTGTCTGAGCCTCCCTTCCTCACCCAGCACCTGTCTTCCCCACCAAATGTGGCCACACTCATTTCAACAATTATTTATTAGGTATCTGCTCTATGCTACAGCCTGTGTAACTCTTGGGGTCACCAATGGTCACAAAGGTGACTGTCTAATAGAGGATACAGCGTGATTGCCAGAGATGCCGAGTGCTCAGAAACGAGAGACCAGGAGCAGGTGGAGGGCGATCAGAAAGCCAGCATACCCGGAGGACGGGTACAGTGAGGCCTAGCGCACTGGAGGGAGCATCTCCAAGGAGTTTTGGATTGGAAGACTTACTGGTGGGAAGGACCCATGCAAGCAGGTGTGTCACACAAGAAAAGTCTGAGCAGAGGCACAGAGGGCATGCTTGAGGTATGACAAAGATCCTGGTGAAGCTGAAATGGGGAGAAAACACAGCAGGGCAAAAAGACAATGTGGATGGCACATCAGTTTTGAGCAGAGGGGTTATATGATCTTAATTGTATTATAATTGCACTGCTCTGGCTGACCAGCTTCAGGGACTGTGGTATGTCCATGGCAGAGCACTTCTGGAGCATGTTCAGGGGACTGGGTTCAATTCCCAGCATGGTAAGATACAGGGACACTCTTGTACATTACGTAGAAGGTCGCCCTGGGGCAACAGTCCTTAGCTTTACCTGTGCATCAGAACTGCTGGGCAGCCTTAGTTACAGAATTCTAACTGGTGGGGCTGCAAGCCAGACGTGGAATTTTCAAAGCTGCCTGGACACAGGTGTGTGTGTGTGTTTGTGTGTGTGTGTTCAGCCTACTTTGATCACTAGAGCTTTGGAGGATTAAATAGTTCCATGACAACTAGGAAAACTAAACTCCACAGTTGACCCTGGCTGCTCATTGGCAAATATGTCTAAAGTGGCTGAGCTACAGGCCCGTGTTGCAGAGCGTCCTAATTAAAGCCCATTGAGCAAGGCAGCCTTGAAGTTCATTCTGTTCGTTGGCTGGATCCAAAGTGAGCCCCTGGATGTGAGAATGGTCCTCCCACCTAACAGAAGGCCTGTTGCTTGCATCACCACGTAACAAAAGAGGAGCCAGCAAGCTTGTGTATGTGTCATTCAACAGTTAATTATTGTGACAGTGGCCAGGCATTGTGCAAGAAGCTGCTGATGAAAAAAATATAAATAACAAATAAGGTTTAGAGTAGTCTTACCTGGGTAAATAGCTTGAAGCAAATGCCATATATTTCCCAGTGTGTTGCTGTGAGGGGGCTTTAAATAAGATTGAGGTGGAGGGGGATCTTGGGCTGCATATCTGAGCCCTTGCCATTTCTAACAAAGGAAGAGATGAATAGAACATTATTGTGTTGCATCCAGACAAGCAGAGTTAGCTGGAAGACAAGCTCCTTGGAGCCGTGAGCTGAGTGTGAGTCAGCAATCTCTGTCTATTGTATCATTCAGAAAAGAATAAGTCCACTGGAAGTGTGGAATGTAAACACCAGGCAGAAATGCCCTTCCCAGCAGGAACCAGACACTAGCTAAAGTGCATGCAGTATCTTTTTGTTGTTGTTTCCTGAACTGAAAGTAATGTAAAAAACTTGAAGAGGATTTAGGGGAAGCTGACTTGTAAATATGGAAAATAACACTGCGTTTGCAATAAGTGGATGGTTTAAGTACACACACACACACACACACACACACACACAGACATGTGCGTGCGTGCGCACACAGCCTCTCAAGAAGCGAGCAGGAAGCAAAGCTCCTCCAGCTAGAGGGAATATCCAGAGTTCCTTGAGCTCTTTCTTTAGTAACCAGAGTAGCTGACATCTAGGATCTTCTATGTTTCAGAGTCTTTGTCGCATAATGCACATGTGATAGGAACTCAGGAAGCTACTGATTGATAATTACACCCTGTCAGCTCTCAAGACAGCTTCAGACCCTGGCCAGAGATCCCTCCTGGTCTCTTAGCAGCAAACAGCAGAATAGAGCATACAGGTCAAATTATGGGGCCCTCAGTTCATGGAGATGAGGATTTAATAAAGAAAATTTCAGTCACTCTTTGTACTTTTTGCTGTGGTAGCCCCAATTCCTAAACTCTATCCCTATGCTCTCTGGGGCACCACAGCAGCCCCCCAGGAACTTAGAAGGACGTTTTCATATCTGAAGGAGACATAGCCAGACTGTGCAGCATGATGCTCAGTTTATAGGTTGTGTTTATTGAATTACTATACAGAACATCTAGGTATTTATGATGACCTGGGGTCATGGTGGGAAAAAATATACTGAGGCACTGAGTGCCAGGCACTGAGATATGAGGGGCTTTTGATGGCATCACCATCCCCAAGTCATTTGTGACGCAGATTTTCCAACAGGATCACAAAATCAAACCAGTGCTTCTACATTTAAATTAAACATCAAGGAAGAAAAAGGAACAGAACATTAGAAATCTCCATGTACCTTCCAGAAGCCTCCTCTACCTCCCTGTTCAACCCATCCTGGCTTCACCCACCCCAGCACCACCCATCCCAGCTTCTGAAGTTAATCCAACATTCTCAGGGTTAAAAATAATAAGCTAATTCCCTTTTAGTTCTCCAGGCTTTGCCATGATTTAACATAGTGAACTAACTCTTATACTTTGAGCAATTGCTTTGGCACATTACTGAAAACTACCCTTATAACAAGTTTTGAAAGTCAAAACTCAGGCCATGCAGGTCTTGTCAATAGACACACACAAAACCTTGTGAAGAACCAATGAATTTGATAATAAAGTGATTGGTCAAACCACCAAACACCATCAAACATTGCCCAGTGAAAGAAAGGTTGTGCTGTATAGATTTTAGACATATTTTTTGAAGTGGTTATCCTAGAGATCAAGCCCAGGGCCTTCAGCATGCTACAGCTGTTCTTCCCCTGAGCCTAATACCTAACTTTTGGCCATTGGAGGGAGGCAGATGTCTCACTATGTGGTACAAGCCGGAGCTGAATTCAGGATTCCCCTACCTTGACCTCAGGAGTGTTGGGATTACAGGCAAGTATAGCCATGCTCTGTGTGAAGTCTGCCCACAGGTATGTTGCAGGCAGTCCTGCCTCAGTTCACTGTTTCCATTTATTAAGTAGGTAACAGCTATGTTCATAGGACAAATTCATTTTCATCTTCAGAGGATTTTCTGAGCAAGGATGCTTCCACCTTAGGAAGATGTTGCTTTTATCCCTAGGTTAAAAACCTACAGATGCTATCTGTGGGTTCCAGCACAGCAAAGCTTGCATTCAGACCCATAGAAGCTGGATATCTGGTACCAGAATGAATATGTATGTATTTGTTTGCTGGAGATTAAATAATTAACAAGCCTTTAATCTATTTTTCCAAAGTTGTCCAGAAGCAGGGCCAGGAGAGGGGCTGTGTTTGGTTATCTACTTCACAGTTAAACACAATTCAGAAATCAATGATCAAGCACGGGCGTCTATGCAAGCCCATTGTTTTTCATTCTTGTTTGTTATTTTTCATGCATGTGTCTCCATGAGTCACCTAACCACAATTATACTCTTAGGCATCTGGCAGTACTGCGTGGTACATTCATTCCTCTGGAGTTATTTAATTCTCCTAACATGATGAATGTGCTCCCAGACTGTCACCCTCTGCACTCCCCCTCACACACACACACACACACACACACACACACACACACACATCGTTTGTTTATTAAACTTTGCCTTCGCTAGGCAGAGAGCAGGAGCCCTGCCAACCACTAGGTGGCAGTAGAGGAAGTTCCAAGCACCTAGAATTCACTAGCTCTAACTGACAGGCAGGCTCCTGCTGAGTCAGTAGCCAAGCCACCTCGCTGCTCCCTGAGCGAGGTGGCTTGGCTAGGTGTTTAGAAGTCAGAGCTGAGTGTCCTCCTGAAGAGAAAGGCCTCTGGGAGGACAAAGAGCCATGAAAACCATGGGTGCTAAGTCTACCCCATCCAGATGGGCCACAGAAA
Source organism: Sigmodon hispidus (assembly GCA_004025045.1). Classification (NCBI taxonomy): domain Eukaryota; kingdom Metazoa; phylum Chordata; class Mammalia; order Rodentia; family Cricetidae; genus Sigmodon; species Sigmodon hispidus. The sequence goes on from PVIH01005219.1 coordinate 36,821, forward strand.
CTAATTATCCAGTCCCTGATATCTCTCTCCCTTTGCTGTGTGATTATGTTTCACTCTATGTGACAATGCATTTCCTGTAGCAGGTGGCCTTAGGGTAATTTCTTTCTTTGCTTGTTCAAAGCATTCTTTGACCCCAATAGTTCCACACCTGCCCATGTTGAGCTAGTTCTAAAAACAGAGATAGGATTTCTATCAAATTGTACCCTAGCCCTCCACTATGAAAAAGGAGATGCCCCATGCATCACAGGCATTTATCCTAATAACTGACAAAATGGACAATCCTATCCCATCATAAGAGTGGCAGGATCCATGTTCTTTCCAAAGTGCCATGGTGACATTGCCTGTGAGGACAGAACAACAGAGGGAAGGGAAGAAGACAGGTTAGAATGAAGACTCGCGAGGGGTGGAGTTCTTGCTCGGAGGAAGAGCATTTACATAGCATTTGGCACCACACACACTCCATATGAGCCCTAGAATGAGATGCTTCGACACAGCGGCACATGATTGTGATCTTAGCCTCAGGAGGTAGAAGCAGGAGGACCAGCACAAGTTCGAGGCCAGCCTAAGCTGCATGCAGAGACTTTGACACCCTCATCTTCTTGCCAACAAGTTAGCAACAGCAAATTAAGCTTCTTTACAGCCACAGACACTGTCCATCATCTCCCTTGACTGCTGACAACCAAAATAACAAAAGCTTCACTTTTTGGTAGCTCTTTGCTCCCTGTAGGGCAGAGCATCCTGCACTTCAGCAGAGGGGCTGTAACTGACTTCTAAGTGTCATTGAAGAAAAGCTAGGTAGCCAAACAGCCAGCTGCCATCCAGGCCATTTGAATGTCTGACAAATGATGAATGGCCTTTGCAGCAGAACCATTTCCCAGGTCAGTGGTACCCATGGAGAGTAAAGAATTAAGCTCCTAGGGCTGAGCTCTGAGACTTTGAAGGATTTTTATGTCTTTTGCAAATGACCCTTCAATGGATCCAAGTGAAAATTACTAGCCAGTATCCAGGTATGGTGGTGCACAGTTGTGTAACACCAAGCATTCAGGAGACTGAGGCAGGAGGATTGCAAGTTGAAGATTAACACTGAACTACAAAACAAGACCCTGAATAAAAAGAACATATTTAGCCCATGCTGGCCCAGAACACACTATGTAGTTTAGGCTGGCTTCAAACTCATTGAAATCTTCCTGTCTCAGTCTCATGACTGCTGGGATTCCAGGCATGAACCATTATGCCTGCTGCAGAAAGTTTAAATATATAAGAAAGCAAACTCTTCCCTGACCCATGAGCAGTGGGAGTGGTAAAAATGGCATTTGTTATAAAGAAGTGATTCTTCTGGATGGTGCTGGGTCTCAGTCCTTCCTCTCCAGAGCTGCCTGCCTAGCACCCGAGCACTCAGTACCTGATACCCTCCTGCCTGCTCCACCTCACTGTGCTCCTGCCTTTCAGGCATGCAAATCATCTAGCTTGATTTAACTCTGAGTTGTTTCCTTCTGTGGCCCTACAAACATCTGAGTTCCAGACCCCTGCACAGCTCTGGAGAAGACCCCCTCCACCTGGGGTATTATGGGATAGGCAGAACTGAGGTTCTGGAACAAGTGATACCTGATAAGGTGTCAGAGACATTACTAAAGTAATACTTACAGTTCTAGAGCCTGGAGCTGGGGATATGGCTCAGTGGTTAAGCACTTGCTACACAAGCATAACGACGTGAGTTCAAATCCCCACTGGCCAAATAAATACCATATGGTCATGGTGTCCCTGCCTGTAAGAGGCTAGCAATATTAGCAATTTGAGTGAGTTTTGGGTTTGATTGAGAGACTGTCTCAATGAATAACATAGAAGAATAATCAAAATTGATTCCCTATCAACCTCAGACATCCACAAACACACACATACCACCCCACCCCACCCCTCACACACACACTGGGGAAAATAAATAAATCTGTAACTCACTGAAGGACAATGATAGCAAACAATACCACATGCTAGGTACTGCTAGAGTACTGGAGCAATAGCTTGCCAGTACATCATTAACAGTAGAGTGACAGGAATGCCGTCTAATGCTACCACCATGACACTGTGGCTGATAATACATTAGGAACCTCACTCCTGCTACTGAAGAAAAGAGCACTGAGCAGCAGCAGCCAAGAAGTTAGCACTGTGGCTTATGATGTTGACCTTTAGAACATTGATAAGATTGTTCTCCTGCTCCAAGTCACTTCTGCCTCATAGATTACACTGATTTCTATAGTACATATACTCATTCAGTCAGAATTTTGAAGGTAAAGGAACTTTCAAGTTAATGGTGTTGCAAGAGTACAACTAAGAATTTATGGCTTCAGTACAGAGATTACAGAGAAAAACAATCTATTCTGCACACTGCTGTTATTGTTGCTTATGAAACTGGGAACTGTCAGTCAGGTGACAACTGTGACTGAATCAGCTCATATGGAAGAGGGTGTGTTTTCCGAAGGTCACCAAGGAAGAGTTGAGTGGCCAGGAGGGGAGAGGGACGGGCCTTGAGGAAGATTGAAACAAGGTATGATCTGGTCTCAAACAGTGGTGATTTACCTTCCTCTTAAGAGGAAATTCTCTCTTCCCTCTCCCTCTCTTTCTCCTTTTCTCCCTCCCTCCTTTCTTCCCTCAATCCTTTGTTCTTTCTTTCCTTTGTGTTTTTCCAAATGTCCAGAGGAGGCCGCTTACGGCACTTCAGGCTCTGAACCAGCATGGCCAGAGGTGGGCACTTTACTTGCTCATTTCGTCTCTGAACCCATAATCCTCATCGCCCTCTGGAGCATTCCAATCATGTGGTGGGAAACATGACAGGTTCCAGAGCTGAGGGGTGATTAATAGCAAAGCTATTAAAAGCAATGGGTCCATTGACAACCCGTGGTCTTACAGTCAACATCTCCAAGCCTGACTCATGTCACATTAAGCAGCTGAATATGTGATGGGGCCGAGGCTGAAGGCCAGTGACTGGAGACCTTTGAAAGAGATCAGCTGTACGACTTCATTTCCTAGCAGCTGCTCCTCGTCTGTCCTCTCAGATTGCTGTACCAGGTGGCGTACATGATGCATGGCATGGCATGCAGTTTCACTTTTCTATAGCCATTATTCAACATACGTGTATGTATCCAATACTCTTCTTGATGAGAGAGATAGGAACATGAGAATAGTGGGTTGTGCTGTAAGAGATTGCAGTTAATGAAAAAGGTGGCCATGCAAATGTGTTGGGTGTGACGTTAACTACGATAAAGAAAAGAAACCACGGTGACTACATTAGTGCAGAGTCAAAGACTGAGTGACCATATGTAGAGCTATACTGTGAAAGTAATTCACGTGCTTATTTGCCCATTGGCTTCCTCCTGTCCTACCACAAGACATGACTCCTCATCCCAGCCTACTGCACCTCAGAATGCTGTGACTCACCTACAAATCCCCTTATATCCTGTAAGCTTCAGCAACAGCCTTGTGACATAAGTGAAGCCTGCATCCATTTCTTCATTTGTCATTGAAGAAATGGGAATTCCAGTGCTTAGAAATTGCTTCTCAGGACCCCACAGCTACTATACAACAGTGCTAAGCCTTGAACCCATGCCTTGGGCTCCAGCACCTTTCTAGAGACACATGCTTCTATTGTCTTACAATGGTCACAGGACCCCTCCCAGAACATGTCTCCAGTGATGGATTCTGACCTGACCTGTGTATACTAGCTACCTGTGTGTATCCTTCAGCACACTTCTCTCAGCCTGTGTGCTTCTGTCCTTGACCCCACTGGGCCCCTCCCTCTCCAGTCTGAGTATCAGTCTTTCATTTGCTCATGGGCTTCATAAATGCTTTGGTGAAGGGCAGAGAGGAAAAGCCGTAAGTGGGTAGGCAGGGGAGTTTGTTCTTAAGAACAAGATGCCTAAGATATGAATCATCTCGGGTGTTGTTCAAAGCTCCATCAAGGCTGAGACTGCTACCCCTGCAGTATGCACTGTAAGAAGCTCTGGGTTGGAGATGCTTAAACATCTTAGTCAGCCATAGGAAAATAGCCTGTCCATAGTCTGGCAGCTCTCTTAAAAACAAAACAAAGAACAGAGAAAAAAGTACCCTTTTAAAAAATATGTCATTTTAAAAGCCTAATTATAGAATAAAGCCAGAGATGGAAATCAAGGTTTTGCTACTTGTGTATGCGATATAACTCTTTCTGCTTCTAATCCCCATTCCAAATCAGAGTGGGCAATCATTCTAAATTCATTATTGAACACAATATTATTTGGAGCAATAACAATAAGTTATATGGGATCAGAAAGGATGTAAAAGCCAGAGGATGGGGAGGAATGCTGTAGTATGTTGGCTTCTGAACTCATAGACTCACTGCAGCTGTGATTACCTGAACAAAATCAAGCCAAAAAGACCGGTCAACATGCCAACAGGCAGCATTAGTTACACTCATTAGATTTCAAAAACTAAAAAGTGGGGGAACATAAAGATAGAGGGAGTATGGGGAAAAATTGTCAAAGAAAAAATAAAATATAGTTAATGAATAAGCCAAACCCTGGCACCCAGGAGACAGAAGTGGTAGAATTTTTGTGAGTTTGAAGCCAGCCTTGTACACACAGCAAGTTCTAGGCCTGCCAGTGCTACATAATAAGACCCTATCTCAATAAAAAAGTCAAGTGCAGATTGTAATGTGTATCATTGTGTCTCTCTGTAGGAAATGCCAGTGGAGAAGAGGACCCAGCATGACTACTAACTTATGACTCCTAACAGCATGACAGGTATCTACACATCCTTTCCTGACTTTCACTAAGGGTCTTCTTTTTTATGTCACCTCAAGTGAAGTATAAGGGTCCTAAAGCTCAACCTGAGAATCTTAGCAACTATTCTACACCATTAAGTATTATGAAAATGTCCCTAAAACATATTTGTCTATTCTTCAGAAATGACATCATTCCCAGGAGTGTGGTTGAGGAGAAATGATAGTTTTCATGAAAGGCTGGTGTTTGGTCTGCCTAGTATCACTCCTGTTCCCTGAGTACATTATTCTTGAAAGCCCTCCAGATTCATATAACAAATGGTTCTGCATCTTTTGTGACCACACATCAATGTATCTTCCCCAAACTGGGCTGCCTTATCCCAGAAGCAGCAAATTGAAATGGAATGTAATGAAATCACATATAGCACAAGTGAACTTTGTTTTTGTTTTCTTTTATAAATAAAGTTTTTTTTCTAGTTTACCCTTTTTTACTATTTTTTTCTTTATTTATTTTGTATTTATCAAGAAAAACAGTAAATTGAATTTAGAATGCTGATAAGTTAACAATAACTATAAAGAAAATAAAAATCATAAGCATGACTTATCAAGAGTGATAATGCAAATAATTTGCTACACATAAAATGACTTTGTGTTCAGCTTTCCCTCTGAATTATTTTTTCTATCCCTGTATATCCTTATTCAAGGTCCCTTCCCCCTCCTGCCACATCAGGTCATTTTTTCTTCTCCACTCCTCCCCATCCCCTCCCTGGACAGGCAGCAGACAGTCCCATGGTCCCACTGATCCAATAGTGCTTAGTTCAGTCTCCACTCCTGGCAGATCCAGTTTTGTCCCCCCTCCCTGAACAGTGAGTCAGGTGTTCCTCTAGGTGGAGTGGGATCCGAAGGGTTAGTCCAGGGTGTTTCTGATCCCAAGTTGTTCAGTGGTTGTGGTTTGCAGCTTAGGCATGCTTTACTTTTTTCTTGTTTGTTTGTTTAAAGACCACTAATGAATGAGTACATCCCCTGCTTATCTTTCGGGGTTTGTGATACTACGCTCAGGATGATATTCTCCAAATCCATCTCTTTGCCTGCAAGTTTTAGGATATCATTTTTTCTTACTGCTGAGTAGTACTCCATTGTGTAGATGTACCACAGTTTGTTAATCCATTCTTCAGTTGAGGGACATCTAGGTTGTTTCCAGGTTCTTGCTATTACAAATAATGCTGCTATGAACATAGTTGAGATAATACCTTTGGAGTGTGAATGAGCAACTTTAGGGTATACACCCAGAAGTGGTATTGCTGGGTCCTTGGGGAGATTGATTCTCAATTTTCTGAAAAACCGCCATATTGCATTCCAAAGTGGCTGAACAAGCTTACACTCCCACCAACAATGGAGTAGTGTTCCCCTTGATCCACATCCTCTCCAACATAGGCTGTCATCTGTGCCTTTTATCTTAGCCAGTCTAACAGGTGTTAGGAGGTATCTCAAAGTTGTTTTGATTTGCATTTCTCTGATGGCAAAAGATGAAGAGCACTTTTTCAGGTGCCTTTCAGCCATTCGTAGTTCCTCTGCTGAGAATTCCCTTTTCAGATCTGTACCCCATTTTTTGATAGGGTTATTCAAGGTTTTGGGCTCTAGATTCTTGAGCTCTTTATATATCTTAGAGATCAGTCCTCTATCACTTGTAGGGCTGGTGAAAATCTTTTCCCATTCTGTAGGCTGTCATTTTGTCCTATTGACAGTGTCCTTGGCTTTACAGAAGCTTCCTAGCTTCAAGAGATCCCACTTATTGATTGTTGGTCTTAGTGTCTGTGCCACTGGTGTTATATTTAGGAAATGGTCGCCTGTGCCAATTTGTAGAAGTGTATTTCCCACTTTCTTTTCTATCAAGTTCAAAGTGGCTGGGTTTATGTTGAGGTCTTTGATCCACTTGGATTTGAGTTTTGTGCAGGGTGACAGGCTCGGATCTATTTGCATTTTTCTACACAATTCCATCCAGCTATGCCAACACCATTTGTTAAATATACTATCTTTTTTTCCATTGAATGTTTTGGGCCTCTTTGTCAAAGATCAGGTGTTCATAGGTTTTTGGGTTAATGTCTGGATCCTCAATTCTATTCCATTGATCCACAAGTCTGTTTTTATGCCAGTACCAGGCTGTTTTTATTACTGTAGCTCTATAGTATAAACTTGAAGGCAGGGATGGTGATACCTCCTGAGGTTCTTTTGTTGAGTAAAATTGTTTTAGCAATCCTGGCTTTCCTGTAATTCCAAATGAAATTGAGTATTGTTCTTTCAAGGTCCAAAAAATATTATGTTGGGATTTTGATGGGCAGTGCATTGAATCTGTATATTGCCTTTGGTAGAATTGCCATTTTTACTATGTTGATCCTACCTATCCAGGAACATGGGAGAGCTTTCCATTTTCTGATATCCTCTTCAATTTCTTTCTTCAGTGATTTAAAATTTTTGTCAAATAGGTCTGTTACTTCTTTGGTTATAGTTACTCCAAGGTATTTAATACTATTGGCAGCTATTATGAAGGGTAATGTTTTCCCTTATTTCTTTTTCAGCTCTTCTATCTTTAGTGTATAGAAGGGCTACTTATTTTTTGAGTTAATCTTGTATCCTGCTGCATTGCTGAAGGTGTTTATCAGCTGTTGCAGTTCCTTGGAAGAATTTTGTGGGTCACTTATGTATACAATCATATCATCTGCAAGTAGAGATAGCTTCACTTCTTCTTTTCCAATTTGTATCCCCTTAATCACTTTTCATTCCCTTATTGCTTTAGCTAAAACTTCAAGAACTATATTGAATAGATAAGGGGAGAGAGGACATCTTTGTCTATTTCCTGGTTTTAGTGGGATTGCTTTGAGTTTTTGTCCATTAAGTTTGATACTGGCTGTCGGCTTCTTGTAAATCGCCTTTATTATATTTTGGTATTCTTCCTGTATTCCTGATCCCTCCAGGGCTTTAATCATAAAGGAGTGTTGGATTTTGTCAAAGGCTTTTTCCACATCTAAGGATATGATCATGTGGTTTTGTTCCTTTAGTTTGTTTATATGATGGATAACATTTACGGTTTTTCTTAAGTTAAACCAGCCCTGCATTTCTGGGATGAAGCCTACTTGGTTGTGGTGGATGATATCTTTTATACATTGTTGTATACTGTTTGCCAAAATTTTGTTGAGAATTTTCACATCAATATTCATGAGGGAAATTGGTCTGTAATTCTCCTTCTTTGTTGTGTCTTTGAGTGGCTTGGGTATTAGAGTGATTGTAGCCTCATAAAAGGAATTTGGCAATATTCCTTCAGTTTCTACTGTGTGAAATAATTTGAGGAATAACGGTAGTAAATCTTCTTTGAATGTCTGGTAGAATTCGGCACTCAAACCATCTGGATCAGGGCTTTTATTTTGGGGGAGGTTTTTAATGACAGCTTCAATTTCCTTAAGGGTTATAGGCCTGTTTAGATAATTAATCTGATCTTCATTTAATTTTAGTAGATGATACCTGTCCAGGAAGCTGTCCATTTCTTCCAGGTTTTCCATTTTTGTGGAATATAGATTTTCAAAGTATGATCTGATAATTCTCTGGATTTCCTGGGGGTCTGTTGTTATGTCCCCCTTTTCATTTCTGATTTTATTGATTTGAACACTCTCTCTGTGTTTTTTGATAAGTTTGGCTAAGGGCTTATCTATCTTGTTAACTTTCTAAAAGAACCAACTCTTAGATTCGTTGATTCTTTGTATTGTTCTTTTTGTTTCAATTGTATTGATCTCAGCTCTAAGTTTGATTATTTCCTGCTGTCTACTCCTTCTAGGTGAGTTTGCTTCTAAGGCTTTCAGCTGAGCTGTTAGGTCTCTAGTGTGGGATTTCTCTAGGTTTTTCATGTAGGCATCTTGCGCTGTGAATTTTCCTCTTAAGACTGCTTTCATTGTGTCCCACAAGTTTGGATACGTTGTGGATTCATTTTCATTAAATTCTAGGAAGACTTTGATTTCTTTCTTAATTTCTTCCTTGACCCAGAGATGGTTCAGCTGAGTGATGTTTAGTTTCTATGAGTTGGCATGCTTTCTTTGGGTTTTGATGTTGTTGAACTCTAACTTTAGGCCCTGGTGGTCCGATATGTTACAAGGGATTATTTCCATTTTTTTGTATCTGTTGATATTTGCTTTATGACCAATTATGTGGTCAATTTTGGAGAAAGTACCATGAGGAGCTGAGAAATATGTATATTCCTTTGACTTTGGGTGGAAGGATCTGTAGATATCTATGAAATCCATTTGCATCATAACCTCATTTAGACTCCTTATTTCTCTGTTGAGTCTCTGTCTGCTTGATCTATCCAGGGTTGAAAGTGGGTATTGAAGTCTCCCACTATTAGGGTGTAAGAACTGATGTTGGATTCGAGCTTTAACAGTGTTTCTTTTACATAAGTAGGTGCTCTTATATTAGGGGCATAAATATTCAAGATTGAAATCTCCTCTTGACCAATTTTTCCTGTGATGAATAAGTAGTGCCCATCTTGGTCCCTTTTTATTGCTTTTAGCTTAAAGTCTACTTTGTTAGATATTCGGATTGCAACCCCCGCTTGTTTCTTAGGACCATTTGATTGGAAAATCTTTTTCCAAACCTTTATTCTAAGCCTGTGTCTGTCTTTGCGGTTGAGGTGTGTTTCTTGTAGGCAACAGAAGGATGGCTTCTGTTATTGTATCCATCTTGTTAGTGTGTGACGTTTTATAGGAGAGTTGAGTCCATTGATATTAAGGGAAATTAGTGACCATTGATTGATATTTCCTGCCATTTTTCATGGTAACTTGTTTGTATTTCCTTTCTCTGGAGTATTCTTCTGTGGAATTATTGATTGTTTGTGGTTTCATTGGTGTTTCTGAGGTCCTTAAGTTGGAGTTTTTCCTCTAATACTCTCTGTTGTGCTGGAATGGTACATAGATATTCTTTCAGTCTGACTTTGTCATGAAATATCTTTTTTACTCCCTCTATGGTGATTGATAATTTTGCAGGGTATAGTATTCTAGTTTGGCAACCATGCTCTTTTAACGTCTGTATAACTTCTGACCAAGCCCTTCTAGCTTTCATTGTTTCCATTGAATAGTTGGGTGTTTTTCTGATGGGTCTGCCTTTATATATAAGTTGGTCCTTTTCTTTTGCAGCTCTTAAAATTTTTTCTTTGTTCTGTATGTTTTGTTGCTTGATTATAATGTGGTGCGCTGACTTTTTTGGGGGGTCATATCTATTTGGTGTTCTGTAAGCTTCTTGTATCTTTATAGGCATTTCCTTCTTCAAGTTAGGGAAGTTTTCTTCTATGATTTTATTGAAAACATTTTCTGTGCCTTTGAGCTGGTATTCTTCTCCTTCTTCTATTCCTATTATTCTCAAATTAGGTGTTTTCATGGTGTCCCAGATTTCTTGAACATTTTGAGTTATGGCTTTTTTAGTTTTAGTATTTTCTTTGACTGATATATCTATTTGAGCTACTGAGTCTTCCACTTCAGAGATTCTATCTTCCATCTCTTGAACTCTGTTTGTTATGCTTGTATCTGTGATTCCAGCTTTTTCTTCAGATTTTCTATTTCCATCTTTGCCTCATTTTGTGCCTTTTTTATTGCTTCAATTTCAGCTTTTAGTTCCTGACATGTTTCTTTCATAGATTTGTTCATCTCTTCCAATTTTTTGTTTGTATTTTCTTCTATTTCTTTAAGGCTATTTTTCATATCCTCTTTGAGAGCTTCGATGATCATCAACAAGGAATTTTTGGTGTTGCTTCCTTCTGTTTTCTCTTCATTGCTCAGTTCATGTCTTGTATTTGTAGGATCATCACTTTCTTCTGTAGTTATCTTGTTGTTCTTCATATTATTATGTAAGTTTTTGCACTGGTGTTTGCCCATGGCTTTAGTGGTTCACGATTAGGTGGCTCCTGGTCAGTCGTGGCACTCAGGCTTGTATGTCTCTTGTGACCTCTGTGGAAAAGATCTGCTCAATCACTACTTCTGCACTATGCAGGGGACTGAATTTCAAGTCTTCAATCTTTCTCTTTTTGACCAATTGGAGGCAGGGTGGCAGCCCTGCAAACTCCCTCAGCAGCAGCTGGGGAGACCATGACAGGCAGAGTTTATCTCTGCCTGCTCCAGAGTACACTGGGACATGCTCTGCAGACAGCACCCCATCCCGGAACCGGATTCGGAACCGACGGCACCTCTCCCTGGCAGGGATACAGGTGCTCAGGCCTGCTGACCCCTCCTCACCTCTGGGCAGGGTTTGAGTCTGACCTTCAGGATCCCCAGTCCTTATCTGTTCGCTCAGTTGGTAGCCGTGCTAATTCCCTCAGCAGCAGCTGGGGGGACCGTGACAGGCAGAGTTTATCTCTGCCTCCTCCAGAGTGCACTGGGACACGCTCTGCAGATAGCACCCCAGAAGTGAACTTTGAAACTCTTAGCAAGGTCAGAGAGAGCCAGACAAACCAACCACCAGAATGACAACAGGCCACCATCACACAAGGCCCAAGGGAATGAATAAACACCACTACAGGCTGAGAAAAGGTCAGGGATAAGCTGACCCAGAGGTTTCTGATTCCCTCTGAAGCAAACCACCCTCAATTATAAATGACCATGGAAAGAATGCATGAAGTCTAGTGTATCCAGAGATTTTGAATTTGCAAGAGATGTTGGAAAACTAGATGTTTTTAATGAGATAGACAAATTTTTAAATATTAATATTTTAGCTTAGAAACTATCAAAGATTCACAAACCAAAATGTGTCTGCTGACTGGAATTAACCCATGAGATCTCAGAGCATGACACCATCTCTCCACCTTCCAGCTTAATACCAAGCCAGTGCCTTGGTTCTTGGTTGCCATGGCTGCAGGAAAATGCCCATATTCCTCTGTGCATGGTGAAATAGCCTGGTTTTCAGATAGTTGTTCATGTCACTTTCCCACCCTAGAAATATATAGGCAGTTCCTTTGAGAGTCCATTCTTCAATACGCCTGAGAACACAAAGTAACTGGAAACTAGAAAATTCCCAATGATCAAAAACATTATCTCCATGTCATTACACCCTGGCTTTATACCCACCAAGACCTTAACTCTTTATATGCCCAGATAGGGCACCTGAGCAAACTAGAGTGGTTTGCACCTGTAAGAGACAAGGATCGCAGATTCACAGTCCTCTCTCCATCTTATTTCACTTCAGAAAACACCATGCCCACTTCTGTCCCCCTACCAGCATGGCCTGATACTTCTTCACTAAGCCTCACCCACTTCTTGTAGAAAACCTGCTTATTCAGTGGGAAATCAGTATGACTCCACCACAGCCTCGGCCCCCAGGTTCCTGAGGGTCTGAAAAGCAGCCCCGGCCAGTTAGAGTGACAGTCTCAGTCCATGAACCTACATATATATGAAAGCACACAGATGACACTTACAAACAGAAAAACTGTTACTATGGGAGAAAGTCAGAATGCCCTCAGTACACAATGGTAGCCCTGGACTCCATGATGATTTGCCCCTGAAACCATATCAAAGGTAGGGAAGGACTCCAGAGAACATCCACTACTGAGACATACATAGGAATAACAGTATTTAATGTGAACATGGATAATAAGATGATCTAGAACACAGACTGGCAATATTGATTGGTAATTGATTGATATTGATTGTAGAATCATCTGACTCCTGTGGTTATAAAAGGAAGTGTTTCCATAGTCCATTCAGTATCTTCATCGGGCATCTATCCTGCCTCTACAGCATGAAGACCCCTAAACAGTACATTACCAAGTAGGCTTAATTATTTTGTAGTGAAACTCAATCTTATGAACCAGGCAGAAGTCCAGTTTTGGCCAGGCTGTCTTTATTGGTCTTTCTTTAGAGGCACTACAGGCCTGAAGGATTTCTCTAGCTCCAAAGGTGAGTGCTTGAACTAGAACCCACAGCTGCTGCTAAGCAGTTAGAGACTAGGCCAGATTTTTACCTCTTGCATGCTGAGCTGCCGCCTAGTGGGAGAGATTGCTGTCACTTCCAGAATGTGTTTTTACAGACACTCTGGCAGCTGTATTTGCAAAAGAGCCTACAATAGATAGGCTGTGTGCGTGAATGGGCTTAAATAAGAAAATCATCACATTCAAGGCTTTATTTGTATGTGAAGTAAAGCAGTTCATTTTTCCTCTCGCTTTCACCAGACTCCCACTATAACCTTATTTTAACCTAAAGGGAGACCACAGTGAAGATGACAGCCATTGGAGCCAAATACTTACTCTAGGTGCATAACTGAAAAGCCAAGGATGCATTCTTTCTCTTCAGAAACAGGTACCATTACTATTAAGCTTTACCGAACATTAATTAACCCTTATGAGGAAAAAAAAAGCAGCTTAAAATGGTAGTGTTAGGAATACTGAACCTGCTTTCCCAGAAGCAAGCCAGCATTTCACACAAAAGAGACATGTATTAGATGTAGAGGCTCTTTCATCTACAAAACTTGTGAATGCTTGTTTTGGGGATGCACTTAAATGGAAACGTCTTTATTTTCTGGGGTTACCATCAGCTGTTGGACATGGGTCTCTTCAAAATTTCATCTTGCCTAATTTGCCTTGCCTAATTTGAAATTAGGACTATATGACACCACTCCCTGAACAATGCTGGAAAAGTTAGAAAGTGCCTTTCTAAGATATTTTATTGGTTGGGCATTAAGTTCTAAGTTCCAGGTAATCTGAGGGAATGCTTCAGACATTTATGACACTGTAATGAGCTCTATTTTGAGTGAAGTCATGATTCACAGCACAGGAGATCAGTTCGAAGATATGAATACTTAGCATTTCTAATGGCAAAGTGAAAGGCTTTTGGCAAAAAAAAAAAAAAAAAAAAAAACAAGAATACAGACTCCTTTGACTGTTCCTAATGCCAAAGCAGCAGAGATTTGCAGCATTTGCATAGAGCCTTACTTTATGAGATAGAATGAGCATTTAGCACAGTCCCTGGTCCTGTGATGTACAGCCACAGTACTACAGTTAGCACAGTCCCTGGTCCTGTGATGTACAGCCACAGTACTACAGTTAGCACAGTCCTGAGCCTGTGATGTACAGCCACAGTACTCCAGTTAGCACAGTCCCTGGTCCTGTGATGTACTAGCAGCCCTTTGGGATAAACAGAATATTCGTGGTTTCTTGATTTCATCTGCATTTCTTATTCAGTTGCATATTCCTTCTACCTCATTTGCTTCTTTATGTTTCTGTTTGTCTGTTTCCCTTTAAGCATCATTATGACTAAATGTACAGGGGTTTTTCAGTGGTACTCTGAACTTACAATGGTGACCTTAGTATTTCCCTCTGTGTGAAGTCATTCATTAAAAATGAGATAGATTTATTTACATTTTTAATTACTCCCAGAGTTAAGCATTTTTGCATGTTTATTGGTTACTCACATAAAACTTTCTGTTGATATTTATTATCAATTTTCCCATTGTGGTTCTTGTCTTTTCTCATTATTTGTGTGAGTTATTTATATACCAAAGATATTACCTAAGTCAATGACCAAATCTCTCCAAATATTATCTTAGTTTTATTTTCTATTTCTGTGATAAAATATCCTGACAAAACTATTTAGAGAAAGACAGACCTGTATTAGCTCATGGTTTCTGGTTGGAGTCCATCCCAGCTGGGACATCACTATGCGGGACTTGAGAGGGTTGCCCAGACCATCTCCATCATAGGAACAGAAGGAATGAATGCTTGAGGAGTTCTCAGACAGCTCTCTCCCCTTTTCATTCAGTCCCAAGGCCCAGGCCATAATCATGGTGCTACCCACACTCAGTCTGGGTCTTACCATCTCAGTAATCCAAGTAAGAAAACTGCTCATAAGTATGCTCACAGGCCAACCCATTATAGAGGGCTCATCAGAAAGACTCCCGTCTGGGTGACAATGAAAGCCATTGCTGGGGAAGACCATTTCTCCTGCTCTCAGCACTTCTTAGTTGCCACTAGTTCTTTGTGTAGGGTTGAAGTCTCCTGGGTCCCCACCACCCATTATATCACGTTAGCATATCTATTGTTGTCCTTGTTCAGCTTTCGTTGGGGGGTGAGGATAGTTTCATGTTGATTAACCTTTCCAAGGTAGCATCTGATACTCCTGGGAGACACATTCTCACAGCAAAGTCCATGTACCTCTGGCTGTTACAGTGTTCCCTTCAGTCTTATTAGCCCCTTCTTCTGCAGTGAGGCTGAGCCTTAGGTATGGGGTTGTAGGGTAGATGCATCCACTGGGACTGGAGATGCTCAATAACTCTGCATTTTGATTGCTTGTGGTTTTTCTGTAACAGAAAACCTTTGTCTTTATCAGTCTATAATAAAGACAAGATTCCTTGATGAACAATGAGAACTACACTTACTGTGGGTATAAGGACAAACATTTGGAATGTTCTTAGGGATCGTGCTGGTTTAATAAAATTATGGCTGTAGGTTCTCCTCCAGATTCCTAGCTTCACTAGCATTGACTACATGGCTCAGTTTCCAGTACCAGACTTGGTTTCTCTCTTGTTGGGCAGATTTTTAAATCCAATTATAAAGAGTATCTCAATTGGTTATCCAATATCAAATGACCAGCCCCATAAAACATAAATGCAGTTAACATTATATAGATTTAGTAGGTTGTACAAATGTACTTATATATAATACATATACATAACAGTAATTTATGGAAAAGTCACAAATTTGAAAAAGATCAAGGAATGGTATATGGGAGTATTTGGAGGATTGAAGGGTAAAAGGAAAATGATATAATATCAAAAACTACAAGAAATAATTTAAAAATAAAACAAACCCTCACAATTATATTTCTTATTAAATAAGATGTGAGACTCCTTGATTCCTAATTCTTCTTACACTTGTAAGAATGTGTAGTGGGATCATGGTATGTTGTAAATATTTGTCCTGCCTACTAGTTTAATAAAAATGCTGATTGGCTGAATGCAGACAGGAAGTGTGGGCGGGGCTACCAGACTGGGAAAATTTCAGAGCAGAGCAGACACCACACAGATGCCACAGAGTCGCTGGAGCTGCCAGGTGATGCAGAGGAAATACTGCTGAGAAAAGGTGTCAAGCTACATGGCTGACCAGGATAAGAAAGATGGGTTAGTTTAAGACTAAAGAGCTAACAAGTTATATGCCTGGGCCCTATGTCAATCAGCGTAAAAATAATGTAAGTGTCTGTATGTTTCTGTGTGACTGTGGGTCTATGATTCTGTGACTCTGTGGAACTGCAAAACTGTGGATCTGTGGGGCTGAACCTCGAGGCTAGGCCCAGAAAGTCCAGGCCAGAAACTTATATTATTTTACAACAATAATGTATTATTTATTTTCAACATTGACTATTTACAATTGCATTTCCATAAATGAAGGCCCACATCTACTGACATTTGTCTATCTTGAACTTTCTGTTAGCTGCTGCATAGCAGTAATTCAAACCATCTCTCAGAATCACAGTAGCAGCTACTCTGTACATGGCATGAATGTTCTTCCTGGTGAAGGTTATTGACCCAAAATAAGGGCAATCATCAAAGATACCTAACCTGGGGTGTAGTTTGTTAGCATCTTCCTTTCTTGTTGTTGATAAACACTTCAGCAGGTTTTCAACCATGGTTTCCCAGTTATCCATCATACTTGTGATGTTGTCTCAACTCTCAAGCTAGTGATATCAGGTGGACAAGCTTTTGCTGGAGGGGATTTTCAGAATGTGATTTATAGTTTGCCTCATCCTTGACTTTGCATCTCTGTAGTTATGTCCTTAGGGTCACATCTTCCAAGTAGAAGCAAAGCCTGGCTTAGAGGATAAAAGGCCAGAAAGACATGCACCTTCCTTTTACAACAGGCGTAGTAGGCTATGAGGTAATATGAGATATAGCTTTAGAAGTCTTCAGACATCCTTAAGGTATCCCTGAGTCTAATGAAAAAGAAGAACACCTTTAAATAGAAGCTCACACTTATCTCAAAGAACCCTTTAGCCTCATTCTTGCCTATTCTCCAGAAGACATCAGCTTCCCAAGACATAAACCGGGGTACTCCACAGAATTCATCATGTGCAAACTCTCCAAAATGCCATATCCTTGTGTATAGAACTAACTTGAAAATCCTTCAAAGTAAAGAATAGATGGAACTAGAAAGAGCAAGGGAGTGGATATAATGTTAACACGTGAGCCACTGGGTAAAGATGGAGATTCTTTATATAAATCTTGCAACTTAGATAAAGCATGAATCAGAAAAATGGTGTGCACTCAGAAGAGACCAGCTAGTCATCTTTATCTTCTCTCTTTTTTTTACCATAACCAAAAAATCAAGAAACCACAGAAAGTGCCTCAGCATGCACCAGCAGAGGGAGACCCTGGGCCTGAGGCTACCTCCAGCACTAGGGGTTAGGGAGGGAGGGATGGAGGGAGAGAAAGAGGAAGGAAGATTGAAAGGAAGAAAGGAAGGAGGGATAAAAGGGGAAGGAAGGCAAAGAAAGAAAGAAAAAGAAAAAAAGACTTTAAGTGAGTTTCTGTACAGCTGTGACATCAGCCTTTCTTCAAAACAGAAACAAATGGTTCATTTTACTTAGTAAATGCAAGGATTATGGATTTTGCCAGAATCTACTAGCAAGGACCTGAACCCTGTGCTCTCCTTACCTGCCCTGCCCTCCCCTCTTCTCTTTACTTCCTGAACTTCCATGGAACCTGCAAGAGGGTCAGGGCTTTCTGAGAGAAACCAGGTATGAATCTTACCAGTCTCTACCAGTGACTCAGACCAGTAAAAAACCTTCTTCTAAAACTGATCTACAGCTATGAGATCAGATATTTGTGTGTTTGTGTGTGAGTGTGTGTGTGTGAGTGTGCATGTTTGTGCTTGTGTGTGAGTGTGTGAGTGTGCATGTGTGTAAGTGTGTGTGAGTGTGTGTGAGTGTGCAACTTTGCATGTGTGTGTGAGTGCATGTGTATGAATGTTCAAGTGTGCATGTGTGTGATTGTGTGTGTGCGAGTGTGTGGGTGTGAGTGTGTGGGTGTGAGTGTGCATGTGTGTGTGAGTGTGTGTGAGTGTGTGTGAGTGTGTGACTTTGCATGTGCGTGTGAGTGCATGTGTGTGAGTGTTCGAGTGTGCATGTGTGTGAGTGTGTGTGTGCAAGTGTGCGTGTGTATGTGTGTGTGAGTGTGTATGTGTGTGTGAGTGTGTGGGTGTGAGTGTTCATGTGTGTGTGAGTGTGTGTGAGTGTGTGACTTTGCATGTGCGTGTGAGTGCATTGTGTGAGTGTGTGTGCGAGTGTGGGTGTGTGTGTGAGTGTGCATGTGTGTGTGAGTGTGCGTGTGTGAGTGTGTGTGCGCATCATCCTTAGTAACTCCTGAGTTCTTCTTCAATCTATGCTTTTAGTATTGGCTTTCTCCTACCTCTACCCAAGCCTAGTGTCTCTCTTGCTCTCCACCTCCAGCATCATCCTGTTACATCATCATCACCCACCATCCCCACTATCATCGTTCTGAGAAAGCCATCTCTGCTGTAACCAGCAATTATTCAGTGCCCCTCCACTTAACTTCTGCTAACAGGCTCAATTAAACCAACCAGGTTCTGGAAAGGTAGGGTGTTTCCCCTTTGTTCTCTCAGATATTACCAAAGCTCACAGCAGCGGCACATACATAGGTTAAGTTTCTTCAAAAGAACTGAAAATAATATTCCCAAAAGAATTTTATGCATAATTACTTTACCATTTCCTTTGGTTATCAGTAAGCCAAAAACTATTTTCCTATGTCACCACCGCCTGCATCAGCCCCAGCTGGCAGTGCCAGGTGTCTGTTTACCAAGTTTTGCTTTTCTATCAAGGCATAGCTCTGATGACATTACCATTCTGGAGCCTGGCTGTGCTGTAGAAAGGAGACCCTGTGGAGCTCCATGTCCCCAAGCATGCAGCATGCAGATGCATCTCTGCACGATGCTGGAGCTGACCTGAGACTGTTTTCTCCAAGTTCCTCAGTTTACAGGGTAGCCAACTAGAGCTGGGATGCTGGAGTGACATTCTCAATGTTACTGCAGTGGACTATTGAGTGTCTGAACTATTCTTTTCCAATCTTTGGGAAACTGGGTTAAACAAGTCTAAGAAATTATATTTCCTTTAAATTTTTGTCATAAATTGAAGTTCTTAGACTTCACTGTGAAGATGTACACTGAACAAATCTGGCAGTGGCTTCCAACCTTCCTTCAGCATTTGTAGAGGGCCTGCCTAGCTTTGCAGTTTGAACTTCTCAAACCCTGCAACACATTGAAAAGCTTTGCAAACCCTGGGAGTTGAGCTTGTTAATGCTAGACAGCACTCTGTGGCTGAACTAGATCCCTACTTCAAGAGCTCTGAGAACTCTGACAGACATGCTATCCCAGACTAGCTAAATCAGAACCTCTGCACTGAATCTAAGCTCAACATTGTCTTCAAACTCTTCAGATAGTTACAAAACACAGCCCTGCTTGAGGGAACCAAGGTCTGGACATGGTCACTTTCAACTCAGGCTACCTGTTACAGTCACCTGAAACACAATCCAAGACAACTAGAACCTGACCCACTCCTGAGCATCCCAGTTTACTTGCAGCCAGTACCCAGAAAAGGTGGGTGTTCTCACACATGCTAAGAAGTTTCAGAATGACTGGGAAATTTAGCTTAAAGGAATGTCATATGGCTATATCTAGTGACAAGTGGCAGGACCTCTGTGGGCCTAAGTAACTCTTAAATGATTCTAATACAGAAGTTTGACAACCACTGATATAGATCTTGTGTGAGAGAATGTGTATATATATATATGGACATTTTTGCCTCTGCAATTGTATATGTGCATTTGTATGTATGTATGTGTGTATTCATGCATGAAGAAGCCAGAAGTTGACAAACACATATTGCAGTATCTGGCTTTTTACATGAAATACAGATGATTTGTACTCAGGTTCTCATGCTCATGTCGTAGGCAATTTTGCACCTGAACCATTTTAGCATCCTGACATGGAGAGGTTTGGCCCCTACTACCATCAGACATGTTTTCAAAAACATGGCTTAGGCATCTGAAACTTTTCCCAAACCTTCTAAACTGTTGCTCTTTGTCTGTCCCTATCCCAGGCATCAGTGACAAAATCAAGTTTATGTAGAGGTAGCTGCCTGGGAGTACACTGTGACTCTCACCCTTGACTGAACCTTCCCACTGTGCAACAGTATCATCTCTTATCTAACTACCATCTAGCTCAGATGTTCAAAAGTCCTTTGGGAATGTTCAATCAAGCTGGTGTGAACTCAAAGAGCGTGGTCTGTCTTATAAAGCTTTATGATTCCATAACAGGCCAGGGTGCTCCTCCCCACTGCTAGTGCATTCCCTCTGGCCACATTGAGCTTTATGTTATGAGAAGAGGTTGCTTTTTTAAATTTTTTAACTAAATAACTTCTGATTTAAGGCCTCAAGGGAACAGCTTTCTGGAGCACAGTCACATAACACTTTTGTTCTCAGCTTGGAATATATTTGAGATGCTTTTAAAAACTTCCAATGCTGAAATCGCCAAGCTTTCTAAAAGGCTCGTGGTTAGGTGGTGAGACACATATAAATCTCTCCACCCCCCTCTGCAGCACGACAGAGGCAGAATGCAGGATAGCCATTATGAAGTGCCCAAGCCATGACAGACACTCATGAAGAGTGCATCAACATTCCTGTTCTACAGTTACAAAAACATGTGGAAAGTACTTGTACTTTTTAAGGAAGCTGGTTTGGGAGAGATGCTTAAATGTTCATAGCCCATCCCTATAATTCAAATCTAGGCCCAGGTCAAGATGTCCTGCAAGAATTTTCTACACAGACTAAAGCTTTTTCTGAAAATTGAGAGATATCCAAAAGTGCGTTCATCAATGTTTATGATTTTATGAGGCTCTAAATTAACGAGATGAAAGCAAGTGGTCCAGCCAAAAGGAAATGTGATGCAGCACCTTCTAGTGCAAACTGCTAGTGCTGTCAGTGCTGCTGCATGCTTTAATAGGCATTGATTCCTAACGTCAGATCACAGGGACCTTCCTTAGAGTTTTGCTGGATGCTGCATACACCCCAGGGCAAAAATAATTACATCATGCAGAAAATAACTTCAAAAAGTGGTCAGGTCAACACATCTCCCTGCAGGCAATAAAGAAGAAGTTTTTTTTAATTACTTCCATTTCATTTAATTTCATTTGCAAAGTGCAAAATTGTGGTTCCTGATAATTATGCCAACATGTTCTCATTATTCCCTCATCTCTGTGCATCCCCTGGACTCTGGACTTCTAAACATTTGATCAAAAAGCAACATTTACTAACAAAATTTATTGGCTTTTTTTTTAGGAAGCAAACACACTTTTAAGTATTAATCTTACTTTTTGATGTTCAGGATTAAGTAACCAGTGTCCCCCACAGGACATAGATGACAGTTTCCCCTCAACTTTATTAAGGATCTGTTGACATAGGACTCTCCATGGACGTGGCCTGGCCATCTCATATCCTTGTATTACATTCCTTGAGCTTTTTTAAACTTTAAATTTTCTTGTTTCTGTGTTTTTATAGATCTCAATTATGCCCCATTTGAATAATAAAATTTTTAATATTCTTAAAGGCCAAATCTCTCTACTCAAAGTGGGAATTAGCATCTTATATTCTTTATCTAAATAGAATAGGAATGAAGTTATCAGGGTACCAGTTACTAGCACATTGCCTTTAGGCAAGTCTTTGAGTATTATTATAAAATCAAGATCCATCTATATAAAAGATTATAAACAAGCCTCATACTCAGTAAAGCATGATGAAATATAATGGTCTCAACTATTTGATGCCATACCCAAAGGTATATTGAGAAATAGTTGGCAGAGGCTAGAGAAATGGCTTAGGGGTTAAAAATATTTACTACTCTTACAAAGAACCTATGCTGAGTTCCCAGCACCCACAACTGCTTGTAATGCTAGTTTCTGAAGACGTTCAGTCAGAAGGTGTGCATAAACTCATACAGAAAGTAAAAATAATAAAAGAAATTATTGACATAAGTTAAAATATCAAATTTCTTTACTTTTTAATAAAAAGAAAATTTTAATTCAATTTAGCACTAGCATCTAAGATACCGTATAGCATATAAACATAGCTGAGGATAGTCCTTACCTCTTACCCTTACCATAGCTGAGGGAGTCCAGGACAAGAGATCACAGTTAGTGAGCACATTAGGACAAAAGAATCTTAGAGATTATGTGTTCCATACTCCTAGATGACAAGGAGTTAATCCCAGACTGTGAATGTGAGTATGCTGTTGCCTCATAGTAGCATCCTGCACTATTGCTGAATGTGAGCCTTTAAGAGCCTCATGCCTGATGTTTCCATCGGCTCCAGGTGGATTTCAGAAACACTTAGCAACACAGAATATAGCTTTCTGAAGTCTATTGGCCTCTGTTAATAAAATGTTATATGCTACAGTAGGTAAGCCTTCTCTCCCAAAACCTCAGTGACTTCATACAGAAGAACTGTATTCCTAACCACAAGACCAGTGTCACGTGTACTTAGTCTGCAGGTGACACTTGTCAGCATCATTTGGGGGCATTCTTACATCCTTCAGACATTACCATCTGGTTCTCAAGGCTTCAAATTTTTCTCCAAAAAGAAGAGTGAAAGAAAACACATAAGGCCTATAATCTCATTTGTTCTATTGGCTGAAACTTGGTCGTGTAGTCATAACTCTCTGCAAAGGAGGCTGGGAAATATAGTCTAGCTGTGCCACAAAGTATGAAGTGCACAAATTTTGATAATGAGTCTATGTCTCAAGTGGTCATAAAAGCACAGCTGTCAAAGGTGCCTTTATAATGAAGGAATCATTTCATTAAAAAAAAAAATCGCAGTTTCAGTTGTCTGATTTTTTTCCCTTTCTAGACAGGACAAGTGTGGTCTGTTGTGCCCACCCTTATGAAGGAACCAAACTGTGTCTGGAGTTGAACTCATTTATGTGTCTTTATTATTAGTCCTGTGTCTTGAACACATTACTTAAGCTCTTGGTCTTCACATTCTGATTGGAGGAAAGGGCAGAGTGCATCTTAGACTTCTTCCAGAACCTTCTTCAGTCATCCACAGCATCTATTAAAACCGCTATGGAAAAGTACAAGATAAGAAAAAGGCAAAGAGCCAGACCAGAATGGGAAGGTGGATAGCGCTTGCCACCAGGGAGATACTTGAATGCCAGTGCTACCTGGGATTCCTGAGCCCCCTCCCCAGTCTGCTCCTCAACTGCATGAGCCTTTTTCTTTTCAGTCCTATACTGGGAAGATAGGTTTAGCTATCAAAATTCCAGATACAGTGAGCTGTCGTTACCAATGTACCCATGAGATAGGCCAAGCAGAAAACATTTCAAGTACTCCCATTGTTTGATACTGGATTGAGAAGGCAAGAATGTGTATTTTGCCCATGAAGGATTTTAACTTTCAAACTTGAAACATAATGATTCCAATCATAAACAAATACTCCTTTGGTCTCAGAGAAACATCAAAGTGGAGAGTCCTTATCCAGGCTGGTGGCCTTTACCTGGCTCATCTCTCTCTGACAAATGAGAGAGAGGGTTTTCAGAGATTCTCAGTGGCTTCCTAGAAGACAGTATCTAGGCTGCACCTACCCTCCTGCCTCCTTAAGTCAGGAAGGCCATGCAAATCCCCAACAGTCAGCTGCCCCCAAACCTGTCTGCTCTCAGAGACCCTCCCAGGGTCCTACCTGGGGCAGCCCTCACATCCCGCCTCCCTGTCACTCAGCCTTCCCTTTTCCATTTCCTGTGTTTCTCAGTAGGATAGTAGAGCTTTATGCTTGTTTTATTGCATTGATAGCCTGCCCACGTCACTCTTGCTTAGTCTTTTCTGTTTATTATTCTCTCTTGTTTCCTTTTATTTATTTTTATGTTAAACACAGAATAGCATGGAGGATGAGGATGTAGATAACAAGGATACCA
Organism: Sigmodon hispidus; assembly: GCA_004025045.1. Taxonomy (NCBI): domain Eukaryota; kingdom Metazoa; phylum Chordata; class Mammalia; order Rodentia; family Cricetidae; genus Sigmodon; species Sigmodon hispidus. The sequence goes on from PVIH01005219.1 coordinate 60,556, forward strand.
TGTCTTTACCCAGGAAAGGTGTAGTCCACCCTGCATCAGTCATTTCTAACTCACTGTTGCTTACCCTAAAGAAACAAGTTAGCCAAGAAGAGTAAGGAAACATGTCTCTCTTGACACATAGAAGAAAGCAACTGATGCTCCCCAGTGACCATCCACTTTTCAACATCCCACTCCACAATTCAAGAAGTAAAGGATTCCCACAACTCAGACATGGGTCTTATCCTTGAGGGTTGTTCATGAATTTTGAAAATATTGTGTGATATTTGTGCTAAAAACACCCTGAACAATCTATGACTAAAGTTTCTGGGAGCCTTTGCTGCCAGCTACCATAATACATGTCATTCCACAGTGCCTCTGCCTGTGTGTGAAGATTTTCTACAGAGCTTCTGGGTGTGGTTTGTACCCAGCCCATTCTAGCACAATTTGAAAACTTAGGTCTCTATGCTTTTTTATTTTGTTATTTGTTTATTTGCTTGTTTGTTTTGTTTTGTTTTAGCCAGTATATTGGGATACACTAAGCGTTCTTACAGGGACATCCTTTCCAGAAAGACGTTTTAGCCCAAGTGGCATCAGCAGACAGGAGTTTCTTCCCCTTTCCCATCTTCTAATCCTTCAGGAAAACCTCTCCTAGATCTGAGGCCGCCCGCCGCTGTGATTGGGCCTCCCAGACTGCCCAGCATGCAGTCAATGCAACACATGCCATTGGCCACATCATTCTAAACACCTAGAAACAGTGAGTGTGTAGAAAAGGCAGTCACAACGACACCAGGGTGCTAAGGAGACAATGTGTTGGTTGTTTCATTCTCTCTGCATCACACAAACATGTGCCAGAAAAAAAGCAAAACAAAACAAAAATCAGGGCAATTACTGAAGGACAGGATTCAGTTCTTCTTCCATCCATTATTTGGGCAGAAGTATCTTAGACTAGAATTTTATAAAGCTGCAAATATTTGTTATCTTAAACTGTGTGGTATTGTTGTTTCTTATTTTACTGTCTATTTATTTCATTTTGTGAATGCATATGGGCTCGTACACGACGGCGCAGTTGTAGAAGTCGTGAACAACTAGGAACTACTTTTCTCCTTCCAGCTGACCGGAACCACGAATTTAGCCCAGGTTGTTGGCTTAGCCAAAGGCATCCTTACCCGTATAGAGGCAGCTCAAGCCTTGAGCTCTTTATTTCCCTTTGTGTCAGAATGTATGTAGCCCAGGTTTGCCTTGAACTCCCGATCTTCATGCCTCTCAAATGTCTAGATACCAGTATTCTCATTAGTGTTTGCTGGAAGTAGATGCCTGCTTATCAGACAGTATGTTCTTAATACATAGCTCAAGAAAGGCCCCTGACTTCAACCTGGTATGTAGAGTGTTCCTTTTAAAATGACATGTTTCAGTGTGAAATCTTCATACATGTTTATGAAGGGCTTTGAGAATCCTCCTGAAGAAGGCATTACCTTAGGAAATGACTGACCCTCTCTCAAAGCAGTATTTCTATTAAGAGCCACCTTGTTTTAATTACAGGCCGGTCTCATTTATCCTCAGTCCTCTGCCCTGTCTGGAGGTGAAATCCAGGCACTGCTCCACCCCTTGCTGCCTCACCTGTGGGAGGAGAAAGTGGGCTGAGAAGGCAGCTAGTGGGTGTGGCTCGTCCTTGGACTCCACTCCTAGCTCCTCTCCCATGCACTGGCAGTGGGGCTGCACAACTAACACCTGACTGCCCTGTCGAGCCATGCCAAGGCCTGTCATGAACGCTATCATTGCCCTAAACACAGAAGGAAATTATCCTTTTGTCAACACTAAATTATTGCCAAGGGTTCTAAAATTCCAAATCAGGCATGATTTGCTTGGTTGCTTGCTTGCTTCCCAAGCTTTTGGCGCCTTGGAGGTAGAACCACTATAAATACTAAATTTTCAAAAGACTGCCATTGTGGGCAGCCAGTGCACTCAGACCCATAAACTTCTGGGAGGAAATAGGGAGTGTTAGAAAAATAGCTCTAGCGTTTGAGAGTGAGTGACAACGCCACAGTCCCATCAGTGCAGAATCTGAGCATAAAGCCTTGTTCTTTATCAGAAATGTATATACTGTTTCCAAATAAGAGATCTGAGGGCTGAAACTCAGATCCTGCTGACATCCAGGTGACCGTGAACAAGGAGTCACATGTAAGTCATATGTTCTTTATGTCAAGTCTTTCAGTCCATGGAATTTGAAGGGGAGGGACTATCCTAAATCACTGAGCTGACCCATCAAAAGAAAAGAAGCAGTTTGCTTGGCTGCACCAACTTAGTCCTGAGTCTTCACTTTGTCATTTATCTACTGTATGACCTTAGGTAGATAGTCTAATCTCTCTGCGCCCCAGTATCCTCAATAACATAATAGTATTTATATATAATACATCTTTATAAAGATAAAATAAAAAGTATTCAGAGTGGAAGCCTGGCATATAAGAAGCATACACAAAATGAAAAATATTGCTTCTTTGATTTAATTGAATGCCTTTAGAGAGGGAAGCTTTACTTACTGCCAAGAAAAGATGAAAGTATAATCAGAAATCTTGGCATTTTGATTTTCTCATTTCATGAACTAAATTTACCAACTAATTGTTTAGGATCCAGAAGCACAGAATGTGCCTCCTTTTGGTTCCGGTTATAATTTCTTCAACCTGCAATGTTTCAGATGCTTCTGTCCTCCCAGAGTCCTGATCAGAAAACCACAGGGTTTATCCTTATCTAACAAATATGAAATTCCAACAAAGCTGGTGTTAGGTAACTACATAATTACCAAATTAGGTCTACTTTCTATGGAGACTATGCCGGGAATCAGAGGCACTAAGAATCATAGTCACCTTATTAGTATGCAATTTCTTTTTTTTAACTTTTGATTAAATTACTTGATCTTTTTTTCCATGTATACCACTGCTTGCCTTCCCTTTTCTCCTCCCAGTCTTCCCTCAGCATCTGCCCACTCCCATCCCCCCATCCATTCCCAAGGAGGGCAAGGAGTCCCAAGGTAGGTCAATTCAATCTGGCATATCCATTTGCGGTAGGTCCAAGTCCCTCATCCCAGTATCAAGGCTGGGTTATGTGTTTCTCTGTAGGGAATGGGCTCCAAGATGCCATTTGATGCACAGGAATATAGTCTGATCCTACTCCATGAGGTTCTGCATACTGCCCATGCCAATCAACAGTCATCTACCTTTGGAGGATTTAGTTCCTTTTCTGATGGTTCCTCAGTGGCTGATTTTGATTTAGTGAGCTCCCCAGAGCTCCTACCAGCCATCTCTGTGGGACTCCTCCCCATGATCCCGATCCCTTGGCTCATATAGACCTTCCTTTCTCTCATTAGCTGAACTAGGAGCTCGACCTGGTGCTTCGCTATAGATCTCTGCTTCCTCCTCTATTTATTGCTGGATGTAGGTTCTATAATGACACTTAGCGTGGTCATTCATTTGATTATAGAGGAAGTCCTGTTATGCACCCCTTTCATTATTGATTGGAGTCCTAGCTGGAGACATTCTGTGAGTTCTTGGAGGTTTCCCTAGCACCCAGCATTTTTCCAACCTCATATTGGCTTTCTCTATCAAGATAGCCACCTCTTTTTCTCCCTTTTTGTTGCTCCTCTCACTCAACCATCTCCTTCTCTCATGATTTGTTCCCACCTCTCCTTGGTCATTACCTGTTATGATTCCAATTTGCTCAGGAAATCTGTATTTTCCCTTCCTAGGGAGATCCCTGGTTGTCTCTCAAGTTCCTTCTGATCCCAAGCTATTCAGGGATTGTGGTTTGAAGTTTGAGTGTTCTTTGCTTTTTATCTAAAATCCACTTATGAGTGAGTACACCCCATGCCTATCTTTCTGGGCTTGTGATACCTCGCTCAGGAGGATATTCTAAATCCTTCCATTTGCTTGCAAATTTTACGATGTCTTTTTTTTCTAACTGCTGAGTAGTACTCCATTGTGTAGATTGTTAATTCATTCTTCAGTTGAGGGGCATCTAGATTGTTTCCAGGTCCTTGCAATTAGGAATAATGCTGCTATGAACATAGCTGAGCTAATAATGCTTTTTGGGGTACAAATGTGCATCCTGTGGATATATGCCCAATAGTGGTATTGCTGAATAATTAGGGAGATTGATTTCCAGTTCTCTGAGGAGCCATCATACTGCTTTCCAAAGTGGCTGTACAAACAATGGAAGAGTGTTCCCCTTGCTCCACATCCTCTCCAGCATAGGCTATCATCTGTGTGTTTGATCTTAGCCTTTCTGACAGGTATAAGATGGTATCTCAAAGTTGTTTTGATTTGCAGTTTTTTAAGTGCCTTTTAGCCATTTGTAATTCTTCTGTTAAGAATTCCCTATTTAGCTCTGAGCCCCATTTTTAACTGGCTTATTTGGGTTTCTTGAGTTTTCTATATATTTTAGAGATCATTTCTCTGTCAAATGTAGGGTTGATGAAGATCTTTTCCTATTTTGTATGCTGTCAGGAATTCAGGGAAAATATCTGAATATAATAAAGGTGATATGCAGCAAGCTGAGAGCTAACATCAAACTAGGTGGAGCAAAACGCAAAGCAATCCCACTAAAATCAGGAACTAGACAGGGATGTCCTCTCTCCCCTTATCTGTTCAATATAGTTCTTGAAGTTTTAGCTAAAGCAATAAGAGAACTAGAGGAGATTAAGGGGATATAAATTGGAAAACAAGAAGTGAAACTATCTCTATTTGCAGATGATATGTTTGTATACACAAGTGACCCACAAAATTCTACCAGGAAACTTCTACAGCTGATAAACACCTTCAGCAATGTAGCAGGATACAAGATTAACTCAAGGAAGTCAATATCCCTCCTATACACTAAGCATAAAAGGGATGAAAGAGAAATAAGTGAAACATCACCCTTTATAATAGCTGCAAATAGCATTAAATATCTTGTGGTAACTTTAACCAAAACAAGTAGCAGACCTATTTGACAAAAACTTTGAGCCACTGAAGAAAGAAATTGAAAAGGATATCAGAAAATGGAAAGCTCTCCCATGTTCCTGGATAGGTAGGATCAACATATTAAAAATGGCAATTCTACCAAAAGCAATCTACAGATTCCTATCAAAATCCCAACACAATTTTTTACAGACCTTGAAAGAACAATATTCAACTTCATATGGAATAACAGGAAATTCAGGATTCCCAAAACAATCCTGCTCAATAAAAAAACCTCAGGAGGCATCACCATCCCTAATTTCAAGCTATACTATAAGGCTATAGTAATAAAAACAGCCTTGTACTGGCACAAACACAGACTTATTGATCAATGGAATCAAATTGAAGATCCCAACCTTAATTCACACACCTATGAATACCGGATTTTTGACAAACAAGCCAAAAATATTATATAGAAAAAAGATAGTATCTTCAACAAAAGGTGTTGGCATAACTAGATGGTAGTTTGTAGAAGAATGCCAATAGATCTATATTTATCACCCTGCACAAAACTCAAATCCAAGTGAATCAAAGACCTCAACATAAACCCAGCTACAGTGAACTTGATAGAAAAGAAAGTAAGAAATACTCTCCAACGCATTGGCACAGGTGACCACTTCCTAAATATAACACCAGTAGCACAGACACTAGGAACAACAATTAATAAGTGAGACCTCCTGAAACTGAGAAACTTTTGTAAGGCAAAGAACACAGTCAATAAGACAAAATGATAGAATGCCATTTCTAAGTCACCAGTTCTGAAGCCAGAAACTTACTATCCTGCAGGCTCTGTGTGATGATGGAGCAGGTTCCCTGTGGACCCTGTGTAATGATGGATCAGGTCCCCTGCAGGCTCTGTGTGATGATGCAGCAGGTCCCTTGCAGGCTCTGAGTGATGATAGAGTGGGTCACCTGTGATGATGGAGGAGGTCCCCAAGTGACACATTGAGTGACATGCCTTAGACATTTGCCACCACTTATGAGTTGATAGACCCTGAGGCACACCTAACCATCACTCAGGGAAATCAAGTTGTGAGGGGACCCCTCTCTAGCATCTGACACTTTTAAGTTGTTGAAAAATTGAAGACAAAACTAAAAAGATATGAAGAGTACAGGAGACCTGCCTGGTAATCCTCCTGTTCTGGCACTGTGAAAACATCCCAGAACAGCTGGTGCTGAGCAGCTACACATCTGTACCTATAAAAAGACTGGTTGGTAGCCCCAGCTAGCCTTGGTTGTAAAAGGTTTCCCAGCCCTGTTTGGGCCCAGAGGTTTGGAACCTGGTCCGCGGCTGCTTTTGTCCCCCAAAGAAATGGATCAGACACTTATATTAACTTAATACTGTTTGGCCCATGTCTTAAGAACATTACTAGCTAGCTCTTTCATCTTAAATCAACTCATTTCTACTAATCTACCCACCATGTGGTCCAGCCTGTGGCTCACCTGTATCTCTTACATGTTCCTCCTTTGAGGGTCTGATGGAGACTAACTAACTCCACCCTTCTCCTACCTGCCTGTCCTCTCTGATTCTCCACCGACTTCTGTGGTGCTGTATATAGGCCAAACTAGTTACTTTATTTACATCAAACAGAGAACATTTCCACCACATTTCCTCTTTTTTATCTAATCAAAAAGGAAGGTTTCAATCTCCATATAGCAAAATTACATACAGAACAGCTCTCAAGCAGGAATTACTGTCACAATATCCAGTCTATTTGTATTCATAAAACTGAAGAGAATATTCCATTATCTACCTTATCATTGTGAGTCTAAAGTTTCATATCTAATATACCTTTTAAACTAAAAAGAAATATGCCTATAATTATTAAACTTTCAACCACATCAAAGACCACAGAAGGATATAATATTATCCAAATAAACAGGAAGTCCAAGCAACTTCCAAAGTCTAGAAAACAACAGAGATGACACCCATCTGCCTGGACAGTCACCCAAAGTTCCTTTGTAATGTTGGGGCACCATCGTCAGCCTTTATGGCCTAAAGTCTCCGGCATACCTTTCAGTGATGCAGGAAATCTGGCACAGTCCATCAGTTGCTTCTCCTTGTGTCCTGAAGAATGCTTGGCAATTTTTTTCTACAAAGCAGGAAACTGAAGGACCATCTCTGCTTGTTCTGTCAACATTCAGAGGTCTCTTTCCTAAGAAATCTGTATGTCCAGTTTATATAGCATACTATCTAGCAGTCAATACCAGAACAGTTTCTTGTCCAGTGGCTAACTGTTGCCACAAAGTAAATTCCACATGAAGTTTCTTCAGTGCCCATCATTTTCCTGAAATACATTGGTGCTGCCAGGAGCAGACCTGTCTCATTGTCCAGAAAAGTCTAAGTTCTTAAAATAACTTAAATGCCATATTCTGCATGTCTTTGAAGTGTTTGAAGACTACCTATCTAATTGAAATATATCTTTGTGTACCTACAAAAACCTAACCAACATGACTATAAGTCTGGATATCATAGATGACTATTAATCTGCATTTCTCGATTATACATTACAATTTTAAATGAGTTACATCAGCATCATGCCTTAATCAACAATAGAAAAATCCATACAGCATAACAAAATGACCTTAAGTTTATATAAATAAACCAAAATCCACTTATCATTTCTAATCATTTCTATATCATATTCTCCTCCCCCCTTTTTTTTTAAAGATTGACTATGACCATTAACCATTTATAATGAAAACAAACATTAATAAGTAATATTTTTGGGCAATTGGACGTGGCTTTCTTTCTTTTTCTACTTCCTGCTATCAAAGGACGTTGTTGATCTCATGGGGTCTTGAGGCTGGATCATCTCAACTGACATCTTGGAAGCTGAGAATGTTCAGGTGGCCTTGGCAAATGAAACCACATTTCCCTTGAACCAATCCACAGGTTTTGATCTTGTGTGGAGACAAAAGCAGAAACTCTTTTCCCAAGCAACATATTCTTATAAACAGATTTTGAAGTCAAGATATCTTTAAAGTATATGTATTTGTTTAACTTAGCAGCCTTAGCAATCAATTGTCTTTCTGCAATTAGCTCATTAAAAGTTAAAAAATTAAAAGAAAACATAATAACCATAATCCAGACTCTTTGTTTATCTGCCATCTTTATGTGGCCTTCTATCTTTATTTCTATTTCTCTTTCTTAAAGGGTTTCTTTACCCCTTTTTTTTCTCTCTCTCTCTGAAGCCTATGTGTATTTTACATACATTGTGCCACGTTTAGAGGTTGTTTTTTTTGAGAATTCTTAATCATTTTCTAACCCAAAGAGCTTTTAAAATGTCAGTATCACTTTAATTGCTGACTCCGCCCCTTTTGGCAGCTTTTCAATTTGGCTGAGGAACCCACTGTATCTCTGCCACTGCCGGCAACCAGAGCGGACTCAGGAAATGCTGCTACCAGAAAAACCATTTTTAACTCTGTTTCCTTTCTGTTCAATATAAGCAGAAACCTTAAATCAATCACACTTATGCCAAGCCTTTTGTGAAACGTATGAGTTTAAGCTGTGTGCCACAGACACGCCATTTTTAAATTCCAGCCTGAACACCACGCTGTCTCTGTACCATAAATCAATTCAAATATGCAATTCAGAAAGCCGATTTTGGCTCTGTTTCAGTGATCTAGAATGCTTTTCAAGTTTTTTAAACTTTCTCAGGCTTTATGTGGGTGTTCAGGCTCACCCAGGGATGACATCTGTGACCTCCTGACTCCATCTCTCAGGTATGGGATTACAGGTGCATGCCATCACACCAGTCAACCCCCTTTTGTTTCTGTACTTAGGACAGGACCCACAAATGCAGATACTAAACCAGAGTATCCTAGGGAACATTAGGTACCCAGAAGTATTTGTATCATGTTACTAGGGCCCACGTCATCAAATATATTTTGAAGCACCCCATAGTATTGGAGGAGCTGAAAGGTTCTTTCCAAGTCTCTTCTCCCCAAAGTCCTCATATTACTGCTCACCAGCAATGAAGGGGACTAAGACAGGCATACTTGATGTCTGGGAGCCTCCAAGTCTCACAGAAGCAAGCCTAAACTTTCTCACATCAAAATAGCCCCAAAGGAAGGGAATGGCTTCACTGACATGATCCTGGTTATTTTTTAAGGCAAATTATAGTGAGATTCTATGACAGCCAAGAGTAGAGACAGCTTATAGAGCTGTCTGTTATGCAATTAACGTGTGAGTATATGTGAGTGTGAGTGTGTGTTTATGTGAGTGTGTGTATGTGAGTGTGTGTATATGTGAGTGTGTGAGTGTGTGTATGTGAGTGTTGTGTGAGTGTGTATGTGAGTGTGTGTGTGAGTGTATGTATGTAAGTGTGAGTGTTGTGTGAGTGTGTGTGTATGTGTGTGTGAGTGTGTGTATATGTGAGTGTGTGTATGTGAGTGTGAGTGTTGTGTGAGTGTATATGTGAGTGTGTACAGTGTGAGTGTGTGTGTGAGTGTGTGTATGTGAGTGTATGTGAGTGAGTGTTGTGTGAGTGTGTATGTGAGTGTGTGTATGTGAGTGTGTGTGTGTATGAAGAACTTTGAGTGGTTTTGGAAGTACTTGTTTGTTTAGTGTGTGTATGGACATGTCTGTATGGGGTGGGGAGTGTGTCCACGTCACACTGCATACAGAGGTAGAGGACAACTTGAAGGATTCCATTCTCTTCTCCTACCATATGGGTCCCCAGGATTGAACCCTAGTCATCAGCCTTGGCAGAAAGTGCCTTATCCTGCTGAGCCATCTCACTAGCCCTGCACCTGTACACTGTGTCCATTTGTGTTATCCCTGAGTGTAATGCATAAAAATAATACCTATGCTTCACTGCCATCCTTATCTCTTCCCAATATGGGAAATAAGATATCATCAGTCTGCTCACTCAAGAGTACTGTTCTGCCTTTTATTTGAAAAATTCTAGATCTCAAAGTTTGTGATGTATCTGTAAATTATACCCTACTCCTAGTTTCCAAGGTTAAAATAGATACACATTTATTTCCTACTTTTGAAAAAGATATTTCACATCTGGGAACATGAAATGGAGCCAGTCATTTTTTATTTTTTTTTCAAAAATGTGGTTCAGTCTATCAACAAGAATTCACATTATGCCCTAAACAACAGCACAAGAAAAACCCAACCCTGCAGTAAGCAAACATCCGCCCCTTACGGGATCTCATGAGGCTCTTGAAAAGCAAGGTTCCTGTCCGCTAAATAAGAGCCCGTGGTCTTTAGTGTGCTCCTCAAAGTTTGACTCATCTGACCTAAGAATTCACTGCTTGAATCCAGTGTGAATTATGGAAAATCAGGCAGCCGCTCCTGGGGAGGTGGCCATTGTCTGCTTGAAGATCCTCTGGCCAGTGCTCAGCACTCAAGACAGTCACTTCCGGTTAAGTAGTTCTCAGATACCACTGAGAACCTAGTCCTGCCATGTTGCCTCTCCAACGAAGGGAGTTCTGCTATCTCTAAACAAATCTTTTATTGTTTTGCTTTTTAACCTTATTTCAGACAGTGTGCTAAAAATAGATTAAGGCATCCATTTATTTCTAAAATACACATTTTCTTTTCTTTTGTTTTTTCATGTTGACTATTTTCACTCGCTTACTGGAACACTATACTTTCAGTTTCTGGCTTCAGAATAATTATTTGAGGTCTCTATGCCTGTGGGATTGTTTTCCTTGAAGCTGACAATCAACCCTTCTACAGAATCTGCAGCACATACGGAGGAATAGGAGGTACCAGCCATGGGGAATAGGAGGTACCAGCCATGGGAAAGATCTGTCTTTTAAGAGTTCTGTATCACCACAAATGTACTAAGAGACCCTGCTGGTGAAACAGGTTAACCCTGCTGGAGAACCACATGGAGAGAGCAGCCTAGGCTCAACTGGAGGGAAATTAATCAGCAGGTGATGACAAAACAAAAACATGTGGCAGTGGGTACAGGGACCCAGTTTGCAGATTCACTGAACAAGGACCTCACTGATAAAAATCTCGGGTGACACATTAGAGCTGTTCTTGAGAAGGGTACACCCTAGTCAAAGCATCTGTCACCTTCTGTTTGTCAATCTGTTTATTCTACATGTAAATAAATGCTCTCTATGAGCTTGCTTCCTTTTAAATTTTTGGGGTTTTTTTAGGTTTATTATTTTTTCCTTTTTTAACTTTCTTTTTTTTTACTATAAAAAAAGTTTTTGTTTTGTTTTGTTTTTTATTCATGTATCCCCTTGTTCAGGCTCCCGCCCCTCCCAGTCACTCACCCATCTCTCCATCAGTTCCTTTTGAATTTTCAATGGAAGTTTTTCTCATGACTCCTTCTTCTCATCTCTTTGAAGACCTCTGCACTGGGTCTTGAAATGGCCACTGACACTTAGCCCTTGGAAGAGAAGGATGTGAAGGAAGAGAGGCTTGGTGGAGGTAGTGTGGGGACTAGGAAAAGATAGGTGTCAGGGCTACACAGCAAATGCAGGGGCTTCGTTCACTACTGGTCCTTCCAGAGTAGACAATAGGAGAGGATGTTGGAAACTGTGGGCCTTGGTTAGATTCTGCTTAGGCAATGGGCATTCATTCAGGTACCCTGCTCCAGGCCAGATAGGCAAGCCAATGTCCCAGGATATCAGGAAGCCAAGCAAGAAAATTCCTATTAATAATACATTCTAATGCATCCTAAACAAAAACACAGGAATCAGTGAGCTTCTTACACAACTGTGTATGTTTATTGGTTGAAAGGAGATCTAGCATCAGTTTGGTTTCTTGGTATAGATGTTTATGTTAGATGAGGTGATGTATGCATGCGGGGTATACAGCAGGCACTTATGTAATAATACTTCTGGTGCTTCATTAGTTTGTCAAATACTTGGTGATTTATTTATTTTTTTAATTTTATGTGCATTGGTGATTTGCCTACATATATGTCTCTCTCTGTGAAGGTGTCTGATCCCCAGGAACTAGAGTTACAGACAGTTATAAGCTGCCATGTGGGTGCTCAGAATTGAACTCAGGTCCTCTGGAAGAGCAGCCAGTGCTCTTAACTGCTGAGCCATCTCTCCAGCCCAATTCTTGATGATTTTTTTTGTTAATTTTACTATTACAACCTCACATATAATAATAAATAATTATCTTCCTTTATCATCTTTCCTACCACCAATTCCAAGCCAGTGACCTAGAAGGCTTGTACCCAACTGTGATACAATCCCCATTTCTTACAAGGGTCGGAACATTCCACTTTCATCTGTAGGCCTAAATTATAGAAAGGACAGAGGTAATCTGTGAGACCAATCTTCAGACCAACCTGAGTCTTCTCATTGAGAACACTGGCATTTGCCAACAAGACATTAAAAATAGAACAGGATAGCACATTGTTAGAGTACACAGTGTCTCCAAAAGGATGGGAACTCATCCCAAGTCACAGGAGTGAGGGAAAGCTGAGCCCAGGAGGGCTTAAACTATTTCTGTCTGTTGAAGGATATAGGGAACTTGGGAGGGGAGCCCTCAGATTCCTTCTCATTAGCAGAACACAGAATACTACTGCATGCTCTGTACTTGTTAGGAGTAAAAGAGAAAGGCACCATACTGAGCACCCAGAGTACTTTGCCTGTCACACTACATCGCACGGTGACCTCTGTCATCTTCACATTGCCCTCTGAGGTTGTCCCACCTTGAACTTATTAGTAAAACTGCTTAAGACCCTGTGGGCTTCCATCTCAACTGTGTGACTTCTGAATCACCACCTTCTCTGGTTTTTTGACATCAGTTAGGGAAAGTTCTCCCCACTAAAAAGCAGTGGTACACCAGGCCCTGCTCTTAAAAATGCCCAAGCCAGGCAGACCCACTGCCTATGGATCCAAAGACACCAAGAAACACCTGAACCTTTCAGTGGCCTGCCCAATTACCCAGATGGAGCTGCTTGACCATTTCAAGCAGCCTGCCTCGTGTACCCTGTGTCCATCTTCCCCACATACAGCTCTGGGTGGCAGGCAATGGGCTGGGCCTGTGCTTTTCACCGTGTTCATGGAAGACAGATGTCAAGAATGGAGTCATCTAGATCATCTAGATGCCTTGTTCTACAACTTTGATGCTGAACAGTGAGGCTGACTGCCCTGTGTTGAGCATGTTATAGCTCAATGAATATGAATTCCTAGATTGGAAGATCACATGTACTGTGTTCAGCCTCAAGGATATTTAGAGTTCCCTTGGCTGTGTTCAGTTATTTCAAATGTTTATGAGGTGATATCATGTTAAGGTTGAAAGATGGAGGCATGGGGTAGAATCCAATCAGACAAGACACGCATGTGTCATTGGCACAATCATGAAGGGCACCACAAGGTACAGCCTTGTGTAGAAGAGTCATAAGCAAGTATTGCAGGTATTCAGAAAAGAAAGACAAAGATATGGAACAGTCTGCCCCAAATTACAGCCCATGTATGGCAAAGCCAGAGTGTGACCTTTGAACAGGAGGGGCCCACAATCTTATTTTACAAGCAGCTTTTCTTTTCTCTGGTAGTCCTGCCCGGGACATTCCTTTTGAAGACGAAAGTGGATGTTTTGCTAGGAAAGTACCTTCTCTTTACAGAGTGTTGTAGTCTGAATGTGATATATCCCTCTCTAGGCTGTTTGAACACTTGACCCTCAGCTGGTGGTGCTGTTTTAGAAGGTTGTAAAAACGTTAGAAAATAGAGTCTTACTGGAGGAAGTGGGTCACTGAAGATAGTCCTTGAAGGTTTATAGTCTGACCCTACGTCGTTTGCCTCTGTGTGTGGATGTGGTGTGGCTAGCCACCTCACAGGCCTGCTACCACTATACCTCCTATACTGTATGTCTCAGGCATCCAACAGCTTCCCTTAGGTTGTTTTTAGTCAGGTAATTTTTGTCACAGAAGCCAGACAAGCAATTGGCACACAACTAACGGCTTCTTAGGGAGGCAATGCACAAAATTCTATTCAGTATTAAAATAAAAACCCAGAGCCAGATATTGGGGGAAAGCTGGAATATCAGAGAGATAGAGAAACAAACCGCAGCCACTTCTCACCCGACAACCCCTCAGGCCTGACTCCATGAAATCTCCGACTCCAGCTTCTCTCTTCTTAGCCCAACAAGAAGATGTCTGGGAAAGCTGAAAAATCTCTCTTCTCTCCCTCTGCCCAGCTATCTTAACTTCCTCTTTCAACATTTCTAAAGCTAGAATTAAAGTAACATTTTTTTCTTTCTTCATTCCTTCCTTCATTTTTTTATTCTTTTCTTTCTGTTTTTGTTTTTTTCCTCCCTGATAAACTTGTCTTTTGAAGATACCAGAAATATGAAGGAAGAAGTACTCCTTTGAAGGAATTCTAGACCAAACTGCTGTGTATAAGCTCTCACAATTGGAAATAGATTTAACAGAATAACAGAAGTATAGCTTTAGAGCCAGGAGACCTGGGTAGGAAGCCTTGCCTGTCATATATACCCATGCTACTTTCTAGTCTTGCTGCCTACTTATGTAATCTGGACTCACATTCCTTCCTGTATAAATTCATCAAGTACCTTATCATGTGTAAGGATATCTCCTGGGGGCTCAACACATAGCAGGGACCCTGGCAATGCTCCCTCTTCTCATACTGCTAGCACATCTCCTGAGGGTGAACAAGGAAGTTCTAGAGAATTAAGTAAGATCTATAGAAAATAGTTAGGGAACTGGTCAGGAAAGTTCTCTCAGAAATGTCTCTGTGAAAGGAACTGGCTGTAGGGGTATTGGCAAGGGGCATGCAGGTCTAGTGAAGAGCTTCTACACAGACTCTGAAGAGTGTGGTCCCTATGCTAGCATCTGTGGCTGGAGGGTGCATACCAAGGGACAAGGATGTGGAAGAGTCTGTTAGCAGGAGGGGCCTTGGTAGGAAAGGTAGGGTACAGTCCTGGGTGCTCAAACACCACAGAAAGGGTGTAAGTATTTATTCAAAGAGATTGTTGATGTGTAGTATGTTCCAGATAATAACCAAAACAATCTCTTTGAATAAATATTTATATCCATACCTGCAGTCTTTGAGATAATAGCCAACCAGTACCTAATAATCAGGGAGGGCTTCACTCAGTAGACCCAAGAACAGCTGGGGACACAAGTCATCTCTACCTAGCTTTCTTTCTGCTGATGTACTAAATCAACAGAATCAAAAGCAACTTAAGGGACAAAGAGTTTATTAGACTTCACAGTTCCAGGCTATAGTATATTGTTGAGGGAAGTCAAGACAGGAACTCAAGCAGAACAATGGAGGACTGCTTTCATGCTCAACTAGCTTTTTATATAGCATGGTCCGCCTACCTAGAGATGGTGATGCCCACATTCCACATCAATCATCAAGCAAGAAAATCTCTCACAGACAGGGGTACCAGCCAATGTGAGAAAGGCAGTTCTTCAGTCAAGGTTGCTTCCTCCCAAATGACTCTACGTTGTGTCTACTTGACGATTAAAAAATTAACTAAACGTTCTCTAAGGCTGTCTAAAACATTAGAGGCTGATAGAGCATACAATTTATTCTCAAAATACCAAGAATTTGTTTTATTGTCTTAAATTTACCTTGGTTCTTTGGATCTCGGGCTCTGTTGGGCACCTCAGGCACCTGGAGAATTAGCAGAATCTTACATTCTGACACCCTGGCCCAATTTTAAAAGCCCAGTTTTCAAAGCTGTGATTAGTACCTTTGGTGATTCTGATAGGTGCCAAAGTGTAAGTCACTGATTATCTCCTTGAGATGTTAACTCCTCTAAAAAGGAATAATCCATTGCCATGAACTTCGGGGCAGTGAAAGGGTATGGACATATGATAAAGTAATGAAAAAAATCTCAAAGACATTTTGCCAGCTGCATATATGTAAAGCTTTTAGTCCTCATAATTGAACACACACACACACACACACACACACACACACACACACACACACACACACAAAGTAGAATTTCTGGACCTAGCACCATGGGTGTTCCATCCTTCCTTGGAAATGGAGTAAGAATTGCATGTACTCCCCTGCTCTTGAGTGGATAAGAATCAAGTATTCTCTTGAAAGAAATTCCTATTGCATTTTCCCATGACCTGGCCAGGGTTTCTCAGTCTCCAATTTTCCCAGCAGCATGTATCCCATAAACCTGCCAATTAAGCAACTGAATATCATTATTTCGAATGTAATTGCAGACAGTAATTATGAACTTGTAAATGCCTCCTATGAATGGAGCCCTTTACCTAAATGATCGCAAGTGTTTTTCTTAGAAAAGTAGAAGGTGATCCTATTGCCTATCTTACCTCAAACATAGCCAGCCTTGCTAGAAGAAACCCTCTCTTGCTGGCCCAAGGGACATGCAGCCCAAATCTTAATGGACTCTGCTTTGTCACAGAATGTCCCATAGGGTACACAGCCCTTAGACATCTCACTTGAGACCCAGATTCGATAAAGTATAGCAACTACCTGATTTTGGCAATTTTTGTTAGGGCTGGGGAATTACTACCAACTTTAGAAGTTAATGCAAAAAGATCATATGTTAGAAGCCTCACAAAACCCTGTAAGAAGTTTTAACATTCTTTAAGTTGAACAGGGTACAATTTGCTGTCGTATTTAATCTCTGAAAGTAAAATCAGAATAGCAGAACATGCGTGGGTGAGCATTCTTTTATCTATGGGAATAAAGTGAGTCTCTCCAGGCCCATGGTTAACCTTTGCATTCAGCCACCTAGAAATTAGTTCACAAGAAACTTAAACCCTCATGGATAAGAAGTTCTTGAGTGAAGTCTACATAGAGATTTAGATTGAATGCAATACAATCTTGAAGATCTCAATCTATTGTTTCTTTTCAATGGACAGTGAGAATAAATGCCTGTAATTGCACCAGTGGTGGGCGCACTTGGAAAGTGAAGAGTTGATTCACCATGCAATGAATAATACCTTATAAACCCTGTGAAGAAAGCACCAGGTTTGGTTAGCCTGCCCAATGCAATGGCTCACACAATCCTAAACATGGAGAATTCCCAGCATCTTTCCCTGTATCATAGCAACCAATACAATCCAAAACCCAGCACATGGTGGGATTCTCCTATAGGACACAGGAGCCACTGCAAACCACAGCACTTCCATTTACTAGGCAAAGACAGTCTGTCCTGGGAGCTGGTGAGAAAACTCAACCTTCAGAGGGCTATCTCCTGCTCTTCCCAAAGACACAAGTTTGATTCCCATCGTGCACATCAGGTGACTCACAACTCCAGATCTAACCAATCTGATGAGGTCTTTTGGGGCTCTGCAGGCACTTTGCATACATACTCTGAAACACAGAGAGAGACAGAGAGAGAGACAGAAAGAGAGAGAAGCAAACAAAACTAAAATAAATATTTTTCAAAAGAAGAAGAAGAAAAGAAATCCTGTGAAGATCCTTAACCCATGGTCTTTCACACTTTCCTGGATCAGAAGTTTGAATGCACATGGGTATGAGAACATGAGAACATGAGACTCAGAATTGGGACTATAATGTCTAAAAGTGACTTCTGACAGCTGATGTTTCCAGGCAAACCATCCAAACAATCTCAGCTTAAGGTTCTGGTAGCTCCAGGAAGAGTGCTAAGAAAACCCAAAATATGCCTTAATCTTTTATTAAACAATTTGAAAAGTCACTTGAAATTCCCTGTACCAAGGCACAAAGCAGGATGGACTGGTCCCTGTAGGCACCAGGGATTCAGCTATGGTCTTTTGATAATTTTAGCATAACAGAAAACTCACCCAACAAGAATGTGCCCAGTGATGAAACACTAGCCTGACATGTGTAAGGTCCTGGGTTAAATCACCCAGCACTACCAAAAAATTAGAATTTGAAATTTTCATTTATAAATTACAGTCTTCCAATCGGTGTATATGACCACTCTTTTCTAATTCTGACACATAGTTGCTAAGAATTTCTGGAAACAGGTGACCAAGTAGATTGTACTTTGTGTGTATGAGTGTCAGTGTGCAGGGTGTGTGGTATATGCATGTGAGAGTATATGTGACTGTGAACGTCTGTGTATGGTATGTACATGTGAGTATGAGTGTGTGTGTGTGGTATGTATGAGTGTGTGATGTGTGTAAATGTGAGTATGTGGTGTTTGCATATGTGTGTGTGTTGTGTAAGTGTGTCTTATTATTTTTGTCCTCTACTTTATCTTCCTATAAAGACATTGAATAAGGTAAAAATTGTCAGTAGAGAAAATACTTCTCAGTAAGAAAATCATTGTATTATTCTATTTTTTGCCTATTCTAGAGAAAAAGTCTATAAACCCCATAGACTAAACCCTAAAACCTTAAAATAATGACTATCTGGTACCCAGCCTAAGAGATCCAGATTCATCCTATTTTGGGGGCTCTTGACATGCCCCCTTTATGTGATTTTATGGCTAATTTGGAGCTTCACTGACAACACAAAACTTCCATGTGAAAGATCTGGATTTAGACTTGGAAGCTGCTGTTGCTTCACATTGTTTTGTGGATGGTGGCTCCTTCCTGTTCCCTTACTTTTGCCCTTGGAGTAGAAAATGGTAAGAATAGCTTGTCAGTCTCACTGTGTGGTCCCTTGTATGTGTCCAACTTAAGTGACACAATGTACCTCAGGTCAGCTTGTGATAAAATCCATGTCAAACAAGGTTGCATCCCGGATGTGCTATATCCTAAGAATCTGACCTCAGGTCACGGCCAGCCTTGACCCTCAAGACCTCAAATCATCACCTAAGCAGCAGTATAAACTGCTATCAGCTTGCTCTTGGGCCACTACTGTAGGGAGGCTAGTATAGCCTCGCAGGGAGGAGCTCAGAAAGTGTGGGGCTGGGGGTTACTTCAATAGGCCATCCAGCTTAGGTGGCTCTGTGCCCAGGGCTAACAGCCTCAGTAAGTCCTGACATCATAGCGGAGGTGCATGTGAGCAGTGTCAGCCCAAAAAAACTG
Source organism: Sigmodon hispidus (assembly GCA_004025045.1). Lineage (NCBI taxonomy): Eukaryota > Metazoa > Chordata > Mammalia > Rodentia > Cricetidae > Sigmodon > Sigmodon hispidus. The sequence continues at coordinate 79,430 of PVIH01005219.1, forward strand.
AGCAGCAACTGGCTTCCAAAACACAAAATCTCAGAAAAACCTTGCTGGACAATTCCTACAGTTATCTCATGTTTTCACTCCTCTCCCACCAGAAAATGGCCTACCAGCCTGGGACAAACAGAAGCCCCGTCCCGAGCGAGGACAGGACTGGAAGCTGGTAGGAATGTCAGAAGCCTGCCTGCACAGAAAGAGCCATGCAGAGAGGCGCAGTGCACTGAAGAATGAGCAAACATCCCCACACCTCATCCAGGCCACTTGGACGAGTTCTATATTCCACCTGGATCCTGACGATGTGAATGATCAGAGCGTCTCAAGTGCTCAGACCTTCCAGACCGAAGAGAAGAAATGTAAAGGTAACCTTCTTTCTGCTAGATCATTATGATACTTGCATCTCTTACATGACTGAGCTCCCACCCCGTTTCTTTACCTGCCGGTGTCAATGTGTCTCCCTGTCGTCTTTATCTTTAATTCTGTTTTAAGCATAAATTAACAAGTGGAGTCCAAAGACAAGCACTTAATGCCATACCCCAACACTGGAAGAGATATAGTTTTTATTTCTTTAAGGAGCAAATGTGTTGTTAATTTGATCTTTATTTCTACTTCCATCTGAGTGGAAACAGATATTGCTGCATTTCTAACTACTTGTTCTGTGGTGTGTTTCTGAGTGTGTATGTATGCATATGTTTCTTATCTCAATTACACCAGTAACTAAAGGGATTTTGATGCCTGCTGTTAACCTACATAGACAGTTTTGTTTGACAGGGAGCTTTTAACATGTCTTGTGGTCAGTAAATCCTGTGTCACCATCATGGAGAGATTAGGGTGTTAGGCAGTTGTCACCTCATGAGGGAGGGGTAGTTACCTCAAGATGGGAAGCAAAACCAGCCAAAGCATCCCATGTCCCTGATCACCTAGGACTTAGCTGCTGTTGCCTCAGGCCACCCCACCTGACAGATGTCTTCCATGCTGATCGCGTTATGGTCTTAGGGTTGCCCAAAATCTGTGCTTCTTAAAGCAGCCTGTGTCTGTGAGTGTCCAAGTTCTTGTAACTACCCATTCTTTTCCGGTTGAGAGTTTAAAAGCTATAAAGATCATGATTGGCATATTGGTTTTTACTTGTGATAAAATTTCAACTGTCTGTTTGAAAATTAAAAATCTCACAATCAAATAACAATATGTCACATATCAATACTTAATAATAGGTGAGCCATGAAGAAGCATGCCGATTGCCCTGTCTTGAGCATAAGCCTAAGTTACACTTACCATTCATGAGTAAGAGCCCAGATCCTCCTGATTTTCTGGAAAGACTTTAGAGCCTCCAATTCTTCCAGTTTACTCAGAGAAATCCAGTTTCTGAGGCAAACGTTTTCTCTTGAAACTCATTATCTAAAAATGGCATCCTCAGTTCTGACTGGACCGTGGACAGAACACTGTGTTCTTTTGAAACACCTTTTGAAAGATGATACTTAAACTTTTGTGTTAATTATTTAGAAGTTTAAAGTTTTTTTAATGTTTTAAATTGAATTAGTGTTACAGGACCTCCCCATCCTTTTCCCCTCCAGTGCCTCCCAGGCACCATCCCTCTAGCACCTCCCATGTCCTCCACCCCACTCTCACATTGATAGCTTATTTTTCTTTATTATTATTGTGACATACATATGTATGTATGTGTATGCACATGTATATAAAAACAACCCACTGGGTCTGTTTTGGTTGTTTGCATACACATGTTTCAGGGCTGACCACTCTGCCCTGGACAGCCAATTGGGAGCTCATGCTTGAGAGGGGCTAATTCTCCTTCTCTCGGCAGTCATTATTTGCCTGTAGTTCTTTGTCTAGGGGTGGGCCCCATGAAACTTACCCTCACTTTTCCACATTAATATGCCCATTGATGTGGCCATTATTGCAGTCTTGTTTATGTGGATATTTCTAGGAGAGATTTTGAAATTTTGAAAAGGATATTTAGAAAAAGGGCAAAATGAGATTTTTATTTTCAAAGAAGTTGGGCTGTAAAACAGGTGTTCTCCATGTGTGAATGGGTGTTCACATGCATATTTACTTGAGCTATAATATAGATTTACAAGAAGATTGTATCTTCAGACTTTATAGGTTGCAGTAAAACCTTGCCTGTCTTTGGTTTATAGTAACAGGCTAACATCCTCATGATTTAAGGACCCAGTGAACTGAATTTGACTCATTTACAACTGGTACCCAAATTCTTTCATTCACATAGTGCTAGCCCTATTATGAGGAATTTTGTTCTTAGATACGTAGAGTTTGAAACATTAAGCTTTCAGTTTGTTGAAATATCTTGAAAGTAAGAGGGGGTGGAAGTTCCAACACACAGGATGCTGAGGCAGGAGGATAGCAAATCTGAGGCTAATTAAGGGCTAAATATGAGACATCATCAAAAAAGAAAAGATAAACAGACAAGTTACAGTCTTTGGGTTTAAGACACCACAGTACAGAAGCTAAGAATACAACATTTTGAGATTGACACATTTGGGCTATGATACCAGCCTTCTTGCTGCATGTTTAGAGCAAACTTATATAAGTGTTACATTGATAAAACTACAGAAGATAATTACTGAGACATTCAGCTCAGCACCTGACTTGTAATGCACCTTAAGTAGCACCTATTATTTTTCTGGCGATTGTTGTTATTGGCTATACATCTTATGTCACATATAAATTCCTTTAATAGCCTAGCAAAGAATGGAGCTTGAGGAGTTTAATGGATGAACATGGGTAGGTGGGATGTTTTATGAAGCTCAAATCTTCTTCCAGATTTTTCCCTGAATCATTCAAGTGCATTTCCGTTAATCTGATATTGAAAGAAAAATGACAGAAGCAAACTTGGTGAGGTTTTCAGAGATACTGCCAATGTTCACTTTGACCTGGGCATAAAACAATGTCCTGATTCAGCATAAAAATGACAAGCAAGTTGTCTGAGTCACAAAACCCAAGAATCTACTGAAGTCCATTTCCCTCATATATTAGCACAATGGTGAATGATGCCTACATTAACCTTGAGAGCTGGTTCTTCTCCATCAGCTCCATTGGTCTGCTATGTCTATAGAATCCACAAAGAAAGTGTTGTCTGATGGCCATTCATACTGGACATTTACTTCCTGGCTGGCTACCCCCCTGAAAGCAGTTGATACCCTGGCCTGCTCTTGTGTGCATGTATCTTCTAGTGTTTGTGCAGGGCCTACTGTGTTCAGGACATTATGCTTGATGTCTCAGCATGGAGAAAGAGCATTTGTTCCAAAGGACACTCAATTAGCCTCATTCCAAGCACCCAGATGTAACTGATAAGAACCAAGTAACTTGGAATCATACACAATGGTTAACTTGTGGTTCCACAATTCAACACAGTAAATTGGCTGCTTGAAAATGCACAATAAGCCTGTTCCCAAATTAGTCTATGAAAGCTAGAGCAGAATACTTTCATGTGTGGTTTGTGGGCTGCAAGCTGACCATTGTCACTCTCTGCTGATGCAATGTGAGAAATGGAGAAGGAACTTCAGAAACTCTCACAGCACTTTATCATCATCCACAACCCAGATACATCATCAGTGGCTGCCACTCACTGAGCCAGGGACAGATAGACCTGGCTGATCAGCCACATGTGGCCAGAAGTGTGTCAAAGTCTTAAGCAAGAGAAGGAATGCATTAGTCTATAATGGGTGGGGTTTCTCCTCTTCTTCCTCTTCTTCTTCTTTTTCTTCTTCTTTTACTTTTTTTATTTACAAGTTTTTATTTTTAACATACCAACTACAGTTCCCCTTCTCTCCCCTCTCCCACTCACTCTCAGATTTTCAACACCCCATCCCCTCATCTACTAATCAAAGAGGAGTCAAGAAAGTCCAGGACATCAAGACGAGGCAAAACCACCCCCCACACCCTGTATCAAGGCTGAGCAAGGTGTCACTCTCTAGGTATATCTCTCTAGCCAGTTCATGCACCAGGCATAAATCCTGGTCTCACTGCCAGAGGCCCCACAATCTGCCTAAGCCACATAACTGTCATCTGCATTCAAAGGGATTCAGTCCTATGCAGATTCCCAAGCCGGCAGTTCAGAGTCTGTGAGCTCCCAGTAGCTCAGGTCAGCTGTCTCTGGGTTTCCCCCATCATGATCTTGGCCACTTTGCTCATATAATCCCTCCTCCTCTTTGACTGGACTGGGAGCTTGGCCCAGTGCTTAGCTATGGATCTCTGCATCTGCTTCCATCAGTTACTGGGTGAAGGTTCTATGATAACAATTAGAGTAGTCTTCAATGTGATTACAGGGGAAGGCACCCTTTCCACTATTGCTTGGAGTCTAAGCTGGGGTCATGTTTGTGGATTCGTGGGTGTTTCCCTAGCACCAGATTTCTCCCTGACCCCCAAATGGCTTCCTCTAGCAAGGTATCTATTTTGTCATTGTCTGTTTGTCTCTCTGTCCCTCCCCCTACTCTACCATCCCATTCCCTCATGTTACATTCCCACTTTCCCCCTCCAACATACACACACACACACACACACACACACACACACACACACACACACACAATTTACTCAGGAGATCTTCTCTATTTCCCCTTTCCAGTGGGATCCATGGATGTCTCTCTTAGGGTTTTCCTTGTTACCTAGCTTCTCTGGAGCTGTGGTTTGCAGCCTGGTTATCCTTCGCTTTATGTCTAATATCCACTAATGAGTGAGTACATACCGTATTCGTCTTTCTGGGTCTATCTAGAAAGGTCTTGACAGGATGGTCAAGGATGGTCTTGTCTAGTTCCATCCACTTGCCTACAAATTTCAAGTTGTCATTTTTTGGAAGGGGTGAGGTTTCTTTATATTTTTACTTCAATCATTGACTTCTATGATCATTGACTTTGTGTGAAATACTCCCAACTGTATTTTACTTGAAGCCTATTTGGGGTTTCTACTTCATTTTTTAAGCAGCACATCTGTATGCTTTATTTAGCTGCACTCATGCTGAATGGCAGGAGCCCTGTCACACTCTGCGTCACAGACGGTGCCACCTCCTCCCTTTCCAGAGTCTAAATTGATTTATTCTGTGCTCAACGTGTGCACATGGGAGAGTGGTACTAACAGCAGTCCCAGCAGCTTGTAGAAATGAGAGTCTAAGCTGTGTGTGCTGACTCACTCGGAAACCCCAGCCCTCCAAGTGCAATGCTAAAGAAGGAGAAAGTGAGTCTGAGGCCAGCTTGGACCACATAGTGGGACTTTTACTAAAATAAGGACTAGAAAGAAGGAGAAAAGAGAACGTGAGGTCCCAGTTGTACCTTAGATTGGAGTGCCTAGAGATGGAATGCATCTGTGTCTCAACTGTCCCTTCTAGTGACCCTTTAGACCTGAGTGTCCCCAAATTGAGATACTTATAAGGACGCAGGGTAGGAAAGAGCCTGCCACCTAGTGGTCACTCAGGGAAATGCCTGTCCCTCCACTCCGTGATGCTCTAAGATCCTGGCAATCCCATCTTGGGGACACTTTGCTCACTCACTCCCCTGACAATATGCTTACTCACTCCTCTGAACAACACTCCATTGGTGATAGATCCCTTCTGGAAAGCCTCTACTATAGGACTGGAACTCTAAAGCCCTCTGAAACTATCCCAAGTCTTCTCCCCAATGCCCACCCAGGCCCCTTAAACTTCTTTTGGGAACCACAGAGTTCAGCAAGCCCAGAAGGTTGGTCTCAGATAGGGAGCCAGACCTCAGCACCCACTGTACCCATAAAGTGGGGCCTCCACCATAGCCAGGAACTTTCTGGAAGGAAGAATAGGAGCCCTTGGAGTGACAATCTGGGCAGAGCCACCTCCCTGGACACTATTAGGAGGAGAATAGCAGCAATCTAATAATGCCACTTAAATTTCTCTATAAATCTGCACCACTTGTGATGCAGATTAAATTAAAGCAGATTTCCAGGAAGAAGACAAGAGTCAGGAAAAAGATTAATGCATTGTTTTCTTTCATTTTAAATGCTCCATAAGGTTTTGCAGTGGGGGGGGGGGATGAAAATTTCAATAAGTTGTAAAATTACAAATAATTTTTTAAAATAAAATTTCCATTACCAAAGACAAACACTATTACAATTTTCCCTCGCATTGCAGTTCTTTCATTTTCTATCTACCTTTTTATAGACTTGGGTCATTCAAGGCATATCATTTGTAACCCATTTTTAATGCTCAACAATAGATCATCAACATTTTTTCTAGCCATTAAAATATTCTACTGAATACTGACATTTATTGGCAATAAATTATTCTTTCTTGTAGCTAAAATATCATTTATTAAACAATCCTCCAAAGCTTAGACAATTTAAAGTAATTTATAAATAATAAAATTTAAATAAACTGTATTTCAGCAAAGGGGAAACTATTAATCCATGATCTTCATAGAGAATAGGTGATGCAGTTCAACAGTAACACTTTAACTGATATGCAACCCTCATTCACCAAGGTAACAAAGTGCCCTAAAGTCAGAGACGTGAATGCAGGTCACTGTGTGCTTTGCAATTCTTCAAGAGAGACATTCACCCTTTCAGCATTCAACACTGTCTTTGTCCTTAAGAAGAACACAGGACATCATCAAGTGAGCTATACTGAGAAGGTAAGGGATTGCAGGGCTGGAGCCCTTCACGGGTCCCACCAGCTACTCCTTTGCCTCTGTTCTCCACTGTGCCCTACCCATTATAGAGCACAGTCCTCAGTCCCGCTGACAGAGCAGTGATTCATACACCTTAGGTCAGTGGAGGAGCTTTAGTGCTCTATATGGTAACAAGGGATCACTACCAGATTCTGGCACGCAATGGATAGCTGTGTATTTTCTTACTTCAGAGGCAGAAGACAAACTCTGTGAGTAAATAGGGGCAGATAGAGCAAGAAAGGAACAGCAAGGTACCAGCTAGCATGGAAGGGAGTAAAAATAAACTAAAAATGGTAATATAGAAGGAAGAAAAATATCAGAAAGTCAAGGTTAAGGTTCATCCAACTTCACTTCTCATTGAGATGCAGCATGGATGGACCACTGTGGGCTTCTCAGGGTCAGCATGGCTGTGTCTATAACAGGGAGAAAGGAGACCTGATCATTCTGTCCCTCCTAAGATGCCCCACCCCTCATAAACACTTCAAACAAGAGTCTGAATGTTGGACTCTTTGCACTTCGTTACTGTGGCTAATAAATTGAAAATAATCTAAATCTTTTCATCTATAAGGGCATGTTTAGATAAATCAAAGTGTATCTAAGACATCTATTCGGAAAATTAAAAGCTTATTTTGGAAATGTGCTTTACAGATATTTAACAAAAACAAGCAAGCATTAACAACACAGACGCACTTATGGCTTTGAAAGTCTGCATTATTGAACTAACATGCATAGGGACCAGTTCCCAGTTGAGCAGCAAACTTATTTCTGCTACCTTGAGGTAAGAAAAGGCATGCAGGAACAATGGTGCTGATTTTAATTCTACATGCAAATATGTTCCCAGATCTCTCCAATAGTGTATCAATGGATCTCTTACATGACATCTACATACAAGTATATTTCCAGATCTTTAAATTGTGTATCAATGAATATCTTATATGACGTCTTAGTAGCAAAAGTCTATGTTGTCAAATCAGATGTCTTAACTTGACTTCTTGCTTTCTAATGCACAAGTTCAGAATGAATCTTTGAGCCTCCCTGACCTCAGAATAAGGTAATGTGATTGAATGACCCTTCAAATTTCTGTATAGATAAATGAGAATATGAATATAGCCTTCAATATAAGTTGTAGAATTTAATAAAGATTGAATAAATTGTTATTGTTCTGGAAATATAAATAATCATCTAATCTTGGAGCCTTTCTGGTTTTTGTCACCCTTTCTGACCTCACATTACCCTGCAGAATACGAGCAGCTGAAATGAAGGGAATTGAATAAAGCACAGGAGAGCATCACAGCAAGGCAGACCAGGGACAAAACAGTCAACAGAGCCCACAGCATCAATCAAAGTATTTTAGCAAGGCTTTGAAAATTTAAAAACCTTTCCTAAAAAAACACATAATATATGAAGTTAGCTGAATTGGGATCTGATTCAGACATTCTGGTCACAAGTGCCACATCTCTCTGAGATTACCCTGTCCTGGGACCCTAAGCAAAGAACTTGGTACAGCGGAACACTCATGTTACACAGGTAAAGGGCTCCACCCACCATGATGGACAGTGAGTGTCCATATGCATCTGATTGCACATGCTTGGCCTATATTCTTGATTCTGCCACTTGCCAACTGTTAAGTTTTGAGCAAGACACTTGTCTTTCTGATTTCTATTTTATTATCCGGAAAGTGGAGACTTTCTGATAGAAATGAGCTCTTGGATGATTTTTCAGAGACTGATCAGTATATGGGAGTTTTACTGCTCTGATGGGCTTGGAAAGACCATGAGAAGAGCTGTGGGTATTGGAGTCGGGTACCAAGCACTCATGGGGGAGATAACCCATTAAGCTCACACTGACCAGAGCCTGCTCTACTGTGAGTGGAAGGGAATGGATGCAGAAGCCACATCCCTTGACACTTTCAACAGGAAGTTCTCTAACTCAGGCACAAGTTGATGAAATCTTATTTCCACTTGTAAAGAAAACATGACTGAATATGTTAAATCAGAACAGGCCAAAAAACAAAACAAAACAAAAAGAACTGTGATAACTGTGAAGATATAGTACACAGTCCAAACTGATTAAATAACCATGTCTCATGCTATATCTTTACTTAGTTTTATTTCCCTTGGGACCCTTCTCCCCAGTGACCTAGAAACCTTCAACTCCTCCAGACCCCATTTTCAGTTCCCCCAAAAGTTTCTGAAAGCATTATGTATTCCATAATAAACTTCCTTCCTCAAGGTGTGGCCAGCTGCTCCTGGAGAGACCTTTTAGGTCTGAGTATCGCAGAGATGCAGAGATCACATGCCAAAGGTGGTGTCACAAATGATGGGCAGTTTGCCTTGTCTTCTAGAGGATCTATCACTGCAGCAACTATACTGTGACTGGTCCTGATGATGAGCTGTACTTACACATTACTCTTTCAGACTCAGATGAATTTAGCCTACTTGACACAGCCTGTTCAGGGTACCAGAAACTCAGAACTAGATGACCTTGGAAACAACATGAGAGTCAGAAAGACCCAAGACCCAAGGCCATTCTCCATGGCACTGATCTGAACCAGGATTGCTTTGGTGAAGCCCTATCCCTGTGACATCTGTCAGTATTAACTTATACAAGGAGATTGACTTTATTAAACATTTCTGTCTTTTGAAGTGCAGCACCAGACTGAAAACAGGACTGTCTAACTCATATATCTATAATGAAGCAACTTGGCATCTGAGTTAGAATATTCTGTAGGGCCAATGGTTTATTTGTCTAGAAAGCAATATTCTATGAATGGCATGTTTTGCCGCCAATTACTCATAGTTGTCTCACAATATGCAGCTCTAAAGGCCATAACTATTTTAAGTCACACCTTAAAACTAATAAAAAGATACTGGGCTTTTTGTCTGACTAGCTCTGCGAAGAACTCCTTATAATAAGCCTCAGATATAAAAATAAAGGTCAAAATCCATGTAAGTAGGATACACTGCCCTTTAGGAAGGGAAAAATACATGTTAATCTTTTACAGCATTTTCAACTAGATAGGTTTCTATGGAGACAGGTATCTGATATGGATTCAGCCCACTTAATATTCATGAGCAGTCTTAGGGTGCAATGCCTACTTCTTGCCCCTGAGGCTCATAGATGTGATACTTATCTCTAGTTTTCTTTCAAAGGACCATTCTGGATCTGGACCTTTATTTTACTTACTCCCAGCCCCCCAAAAAGAGCTGGGAAAATCTGAAGGCTTTTCACGTGGTCACAATCAGTCAAAACTCTCACTACCAAAAGCTGAGGGTGTCACGGTCATCCAGCTGAGGGTGTCACGGTCATCCGGCTGAGGGTGTCACGGTCATCCAGCTGACCCTTTGCTCTCTCCACACAAATCAGAAGCCTTTTGTTTTCACTTGCTCTATCGGGTATATTGCACATTGTATGTATATTTTGAGAGTTAGTTTCCTCTGACTTACAAAGCAGTGGCATTTCCCCAGATATGCAAGCTGGTTCTTGTGCATGTTTCTCTCCCCTCAATTTGTCCTTTACATTTAAGTTACATGATTTCTGGGAATCTCCAAGGCAGATCTTGGAGTTACTTTTGGTATCTTCTTTTAGAGTAACCTTGGACTAACCAGTATACCCATTACCTACACAGCTAGCATTCTGCCCCTTCTGTTTTATCTCTGTGGGTGTGGCTGAGGGTATTGTTTAGATCTTAACCTGGCATTATTAGTTCACAGAACTACTGACTGTAAGCTACAGAAGTCAGTCTTCTTAACTAAACATTTCAGAATGATTCCTAAAACAATAAGGATTCTCTTAAATGACCATGACATAATTGTCAGGATCAGGAAATTGGATACTAGTACAAACTACTTTCTAATTAATAGGCTTCATTCAAATGTCACATACTGTCCCTTTCAGAACATCCCAAGGACTTTGCTGTGGGTCATAAAAAGGGTGATGCCATACCTCCACTGTCTGTTCTGGTCTTTCTTTCCTTCCCTTAACCCAAGCTGATTCACTTGGAAAACAGCTGAGGTTGGGAATATGTTAGGATAGTCTTGGTGTTTACTAAGTAATTCCTAGAACATTTTGATATGTGAAATAAAATTAAGACTTTCAGTTTGCAATTTCTAGATGTGAATCTCAGGAGTACCAGTTTTAATCAATCCTAGTTTAAAAAAAAAAAAACTTCTATAATAAATCCTCTTGTGTTCCTTCCTCAAATATTGCTTCATCTGTCACCCATCCTCCATTTCCTAGCAAGCTAAAAGCTTTGCTTTTGTTTTCTTTACAATGTCAGAGGACAGTGTTAAAGTGCTTCTGTGTTCTATCTCATTCGCTATCTCCTTTATAGAGAATGCATTAAAATCATACAGGAAACTGTCAGAGGGCAATTAAAACATAAAAATGTTTAAAATGATCAAGGAAGACATCCATCTGTCACCCATTTGTGCATATACACATCCACAAGAAACAGGTATATGCACACACACACACACACACACACACACACACACACACACAAAGCAGGACATACCTGCTTGAGACAACAAGCACTGAAATTGTCTTGACTTATACAAAAAAAAGTTTTCACTCGAGTGTATTCAAGTCTACATGGCTATAGCATATGCTGAAGTTCTAGTTAATGGAGACCCACATGGCGCTTAGGCCACAAATTGGCAGTAAACGAAAAGCAGGCAATGATGAAAATTCTGCTGGCTTCCTGGCATTAGGTTAGAGTGAAGAACATTCCTGTGTAGTTTCTTAAATGAGATATACATCTCTCAAAACCTCACATGGCACACTGAGATTGTGTACAATTTTTATATGTGTGTGTTTTGGATGTTTTAAATCCCTTAATCCCAGGACATCATGCATGCTAAACAATGAACCCAGACTGCCATGCGCACATACCAGTGCTCTGCCAATAAACTATAGCCCCATATGTTCAGCTTTTATAGGACTTCACACCATTAAAAATCAGTTCCATTTAAGTCTATAGAAAAATAAAGAACAAATAATTCCATTTTATTTTTCACTTACTTGACACTTGGAAATATTCAATGTGTAGATTCTTCTTCCTGTTTGTTGGTGTGTGTCTGTGTGTCTCTGTGTGTGTCTGTGTATGTGTGTGTGTGTCTGTGTGTGTATCTGTGTCTGTACCTGTTTCCCAGGGATGTGTACATGCACAAAACGGGGACAAAAGTCAATACCAAGTGTCTTCCTTGATCATTTTACACATTTTTCATATTTTGATTATTTTAATTTGCCCTCTGACAATTTTATGTATGATTTTAATGCATCCTCTGTAAAGGAGACAGTGGAGTACTTAAGAAAATGTGACATCTATATACAATTGAGTTTTATTCAACAATAAAGAATAATAAAATTATGGCATTTGCAGGAAATTGAAGGAACTGGGGATCATCATGTTCAGTAAAATAGTCAAGACCCAGAATAAAAAAACATCACACATTTTCTCTCATATGTGGAACCTAGATTCATGCATACAGAGGACAAGTAGAGAAAACACTATTTGGGAGGAAAAAAGAAACTAAAGAAACGGGGTAGATGACACATAACAATATCACTGTAAGAAAAAACTTCCTTGGTGGGGGTTGAGCCATGCTCTGGTCTATGGCTATAGCAATAGATATATTGGATTTATTTTATTGCTATGTTAATTTAGAAGAACAATAAAAGTAGATTTTCACATAGGGCCCAAGACTTACCTAGTCTTAGGTTCTTAACCATTTTAGCAATGTAAGGAATGGAGCCTTAAATCCAATCAAAAAGTGGTTGGTTGTTCCCATAACGTTTATGCCACTATTGTACCAATATATCCTGGACAGAAGTCACTGTTACGGGTTGCAGAGTTTGTAGCTGGGTGAAACTGATGATTGCTTTGCTCCTCCAGCAGCATGTATAGTATCTTCAGAACCATGAATGCTAGTCAGTAGGGAAGTGGTGCTTGGTGAAAGACTGGGTAGCAGACCTGATGAGCACAAAGATCACCATTGGCTCATGTGGCAATAGTTGAAGCTGAAGACATTCATGGGTTCACCTTGTCTTAGTTAGAGTTTCTATTGCTGTGAAGACACACCATGATAAAGCAACTCTTATAAAGAAAAACATTTAATTGAGGCAGGCTTATAGTTTCAGAAGTTGAGTCCATTATTGTCATGGCAGGAAGCAAGGTAGCATGAAGCCAGACATGGTGCTGGAGAAGTAGCACAGAGGTCTACATCTTGATCCACAGGCAATAGGAAGTGAACTGAGTACCACACTGGGCATAGCTTGAACATATGAGCCCTCAAAAGTCTGCCTACACAGTGACACATTTTCTCCAGCGAAGCCATATTTACTCTAACAAGACCATACCTACTAATAGTGTCACTCCCTATGGGCCAAGCATTCAAACACATGAGTCTATGGGATCCATACCTGCTAATAATATGACTGATCAGAAGGTGGTTGAAGACTGACTATAGGAACAGCATTTTGAGAAGGCAAGCAAAGAGCCAGTTGTCATGCTCACATCTGAAGTCACTTCAAAGTCTGTGGTGGGAATAGCACCATGGGCTTCAGACTAGCCTGGACTACGTAGTATATTCTAGGCCAACGTGGGCTAAGAGTAAACACTTCACCACTTCTCCAAATGAAAGGATAGTAGAAGAGACAGACCATCCCTTGAGAAGATTAAAAAGAACTAACCAAAAACAGAAGGCCCTTGAGGAAAGACAGCAGAGTAGAGAAATGTCTCTACCACCCCTGAGTGGTAGCTGTGGGAGGCTGGTGCAAGCCAAAAGTCCACACAGTTACGAGAGTGTTGTGTTCAGAGATGCAAAGATGCCAAAAGTTGTTTCTTGTTCCCAGAGCCTGATCGGCAGTGACAGTTTACTAAGTGTCATCCTACTGGGCACATCAGGTCACACAAAGCTGAGTTATAGATCAGTAAAATTGAGCTGAGCTGGCCAGGTGAAGTGTGGATTTTCTTAGACTAATGACATTCAGACAAAAAGAGAAGGTAAAAACATAAGCCAGGAGCAGGGGCAAAGAGAAATGGACCACACAAAAGGAGCTCTGAGGATCCTAGGCTCATCATAACAGCCAGCAAGGCTGGAGAGGGGGACACCTGCCATTCTCTACAGGGGTGCCTCTCAAACGTTAGCCACCATTAGAATCGGAGAAGGCTTGCCCAGGCACCCACAGCACTTTGGGTCTACTAGTCAGAGCTGGGTCCTGTATTTCTAAGAAGTGCCTAAATTTGTGAGTAGCTGGTCCAAGAGCCACTGTCCAGGATCAAAGAACTTTGGGATCTGGTCTATAACCTTTGTGGAAGCCCAAAGGATGCTTTCTTTTACTGACCTCTCTAGTGAAAAGCCACAGAGAATGAGGTGACAGGGCCTCTGCATGAATGTATTGGGGTAGCCATCCCACCTTAAGGAGGTAGAGCAATCTGAACTCTAAGGAGGTATGGAGAAGTCCACAGCATTTCAGGCCTCCAGAACTTCCTGTCCAGCAAACCCCGAGCGTTCCTCACTTGTTCTCTCAGCACAGACTCCTGCCGTCAGTGTGGCCCCAGACAGTGTCCCTCTGTGCCTTTATCGAGCGTTCTCTCTCCAGCAGCTAGCCACACTGCCTTTCTCTCATGCACATTTTCATAAAAGCACATTTTGTTTTGTGAAGAACCATGACACAACCTTCCCTTGCTACCCTTTTGTGGAGTTGTAACAAGATGGAGTTATCAAAAAGCTTTTATTGAACACCAAGAGCAAAAAAATAAATTAAATTAGGAACAAATTCACAGTACAAAATGTTTTAAAGAAAAAAGCTATGAACTTGTTCATGCCAAAGCAGAGTTAGTCTGAGAGCCCAAAGGCACAGTGTAGTCTTGAGGACCCTTGGGGACTTGCTCGTCAGTCCAGGGCCTCTCCTCCCTTGTCCTATCTGCTTTCTCTCACATGTAATGATTCCCTGTGTTGCTGCCACATTTGGCTCTACCCCCAGTATGTAGCTCAACAGAGAAGGAATCTAGGTTTGGAGCATCTGAAACAGACATCAGATCACAAGGTTCTTGGTGTGTGTGTGTGTGATGCTGCCACAGCCTAGTGTGTTTTCACACCTGAACTTCCAAGAAGAAAACACTCAGAGCCTAGTTCTCATGTTTTCTTGATCACGGAAGCTCTGTTTTGCTTTCTTCAGGGCCTCTCTCAGGACTGATATTACTGGACCTCTGTGTGAAGGCCATATGGATATAGTCTAGTAGTCACAGTGAGGTGAAGGGCACAGCCATGGTGAAGAACCGGACTACCATGGGTCTGGTGTTCACTTCGTACTGATAACACAGTGTCGCTATCAAAGCAGCACAGATCATGCTGATTTATACATCTACTTCTGAAGAACTAAAATCTCTCCTTTGAGTGACTGAGACTTCTACAACTTGAAAATCCTCAAAAGAGGTGGTTAGCCCCCATCCCCAGGCCTGAGCCTTTCTCAACAGTAGTTCTTCAAGTCTAACATACCAGGTCCAATGAGGATGTAAAATCTCTGCCTGGAGTAGAAGGACCAGTGCAGTGAAAGCAGTCCTGTTTCTGGTCTGTTCTGTGGTCCCAGGGGTCTGCTTTCCCAGGGGCCCTGCTTGTCCTAGTCTGTGGTCTCAGGGGTCTGCTATTCCAGGGGTCTTGCTTGCCCTGTTTTGTATTTCCAGGGTTCTGTTCTCCCAAGGGTCCTCTCCATGTGGCCCTAACTGTCCTGGAACTGGCTATGTAGATCAGCCTGTTCTTGAACTCACAGAAATCTATCGGCCTCTGCCTCCCAAGTGCTGGGGTTAAAGGCATGTACCAACACACCTGGCTGAAACAATCTCTTTGAAAAACATAAGCACAGACCTCAGTGCACCAGGGGTCCTCTCTGTTCTTTCTGAGATCCAGTGTTGTATATTCATTGAGGGTCATGGTCCTTTGGATTCCTAACAGAGCCAGGAACGTCTAGAGCCAGAGCAAGTGACATTTACAATCTCTATGAGGAACAAGGGAAGAAAACATGTAGAGTGTCCTTGAAGCCAAGAGAGTTTGGAGTGCTCACAAGACAAGGACACTGAGTAGGAGCCAAAGAAACAGGAGAAAGGAGGGGTGACGGGGTGGGGAAGGCCAGTGTTTAGGGTTGGTACTTCATTCTAAATGCAGGAAGAAGCTGCAGGAACATAGAGTTACATGGTCAGCTACTTTTAAACATCACTCCAGGTGCTGTGTCAATTAGAAGATCCTACACACCTGCTAAGGGGTTGGGCCTCGGTAGTGAAGGGAAGGGATGTGCCAAGAAATGGGATGTGTATTTGTTTAGTGCCTATCTTATTTTGGGTTTCTATTGCTGGAACAAAACACCATGACCAAAGCAAGTTGGGGAGGAAAGGGTTTATTTGGCTTTCTTTCGTGTTGCTGTTCATCATTGTAGTCTGTGGTCTCAGGGGTCTGCTATTCCAGGGGTCTTGCTTGCCCTGTTTTGTATTTCCAGGGTTCTGTTCTCCCAAGGGTCCTCTCCATGTGGCCCTGGCTATCCTGGAACTGGCTATGTAGATCAGTTTTCACAGGAATTCCAGCCCTCAGGAGGCTGAGACAGGAAGTCTAAGAGCTAAAGACCAGCCTGGGATTTGAAATGAAACCCTGTCTCAAACTTCTTGATGCTATGATTTCACCAGTGTTGACAGAATCCGATTTTCTGCAAAAACCCAAGTTTAAACATTTCTCAATTGAGATCCATATGCAAATGTATTTGAGAATCATAACAACGTGACCTATACAAACTGCTCTGTCCATAGACAAGCAAACCCATTTGTCACCATGAACTGGTTCCACTGCTTCCTTTTCAATGTGATTTATCCAATCCTGCCACCACCAATTAGAGTCACCTGCATTCTTTCTGAGTAAAGAATGTCCCCACCTGTTATGAAAAGAACAACTATCAGAAGAGGCTCATATGTTTTGTGGACCATGCAAGTGGCACTAAGGGGGGGGAGGTGTCTCAGTGGCTAAGAGTGCATACTGCCTTTACAGAGGACCCCAGTTTGATTCCTAGCACCCACTTCTGTGCCTCAAGACCACCACCTGAAATGCCAGGCCCCTGAAGAATTGGATTGCTCTAAACTCCACAGGCAGGCACCAGCACTCACATATACACAAACACATACAAAATTAAATGTAATGTTACTAATGTGTGGAGTTGTATGGAAGTAGAGTCAGGAAGAGTCTAAACTGAGGGTGAGAGGGGAACACACTTGTGGCATGGAAGCAGAAGCAGGAGGACCAGGAAGATGGAGAGGAGAGATGTGGACAAGCACAGGGTGTGAATAAGAATACAATGTAACCGATGTGAAGAGGGTACTACAGTGAAACTTGTTGCTTCGTTTACCAACTAAAAATAATAATAAGTGGTTTAAAAATAGATAAAGAAATGAGTCTCTCCCTGGTCAAAAGTCACAAAAGAGAATTCATCCTTTTTAAGTACCACCAAAATGCAGGTAGCTTTCAGTATGAGACCACAGTCAATACTTGCAACTTCCTCAGCCTCGCTCCTGGTCTTCTGCCAGTCCTTCTGTTCTCTCTGGGTTTCTATAAGTCCTTATATACCCTATCCTGTTCTGTCTCTGGAGTTGTGGGATCAAGGGTGTAGGTCACCACTCCCTGCTTTCCCTGTGCTGGGATTAAAGGTGTGTGTGACTGACTGAGCTGTTTATCTTTGTATTCAAGGTTTAAGAATTTCCTGAGCTCTCTGCCTAGGATTTGACTGTGTGCTCTCTCCCCAATATTCAAGTTTTATTAAATATGTAATATATATCCACATATCCCCTTTTGTGTCAAAAATAAAAAAGAAAGTTATAACTAATATAGGAAAGACCATATACAATAGGTACAATAATTATATACAATAATATACAAACAATAATTATATAAGGAATGTCCAGTTCATAAACAATTGACAGATTCAAAGAAAGTATTCCATTCTTTATGCTATTTTGGTGAGTCCAAAGAATTGTACCTAATCCACTTTGTATCTAACTTGTATTAATAACTAAAAACTATATTTTTAATGTCTCTTAAACTTACTTTAACTTTTCTTTTCTAAAACTGACACTAGATAACTATAACTATTAACTATCTCATGTTGAAATTCCCCAGAGACCTAAGAAGGAAATAATATTGAGCAAATAGCAACTTCCAAAAATTTAAGAAATGAAACAGCTGGCTGACTGGACAGTCACCCAAAGTTCTTCTGTGTTGTTGAAGCATTTATCTTCAGCTTACAGGCCTAGCATATCTGACAGACTTCTCTGGGCAGCAGGATATTCCCAAAGTCCTTTCTACCTTGTTTTGGCAAAGTTCAGCAATTCTTTTGTGTGTTTCTCCTGTTTGTCCATTTTCAATATTATATTTTCAGCAGTCAAGGCAAGAGTATATTCTTGCCCAGTGGCTAATTTTTGTCACAAAGAAGGTCACCTCATATGGAGGAGTTTCCTTGATGTCCATAATCTTCTCTGAATTGGATTGGTGCTGCCAGGAACAGATACCCCATTGTCAAGAAAATAATAACCTATGTATTTGAGATTTCTTAAATGCCATATTCTATGGATCTCTGAAGTGCTTGAAGAAGACTTGTCCATCTAAAATGATCTTGAATACATATCTAATATGACTATCAGTTTGATTGTAATGTCTAACTACTAACTTGCATTTCTTTATATCCTAATTAGTTGGTAATAATAAATTTCCTGGACTAGCAAATTATACAATATAACATTATATAATACCTTGAACAAACAGGAATATATGTACAGTGACTAAATTAATCTCAAACTTATGTCAATTGTGTAATTTGTATGCAATATACAAAAAAAATCATATCCAATGTAAAATATTTAAAGCTACTAATTTTTTAAGTAGATTCAATAATCTACCCTTATATCCTATATCTGTATCCCTTTCTTTCTTTTCTTTTTCTTTAATCAAGAACCCTACACCTAATCTCTCTTGATTAGCTTTTTTCTAACTGTAACAAATAACAATTTTTAATCAATTACTCTAAAAAAAGACAATCATCCATAACCCATTAAAAGACCAAAAACCACCCACACAACCCCACCTCTTGGGAATATGGGTGTCGTGTTCTTAAATTTACTTCCTGTTGTCTGGGGGATGACAGCATCTTTAGGTGATCTTGAAAAGAAAAGTGTTATTGATTGTCAAGTCCTGAAATATGCAGCTGTATCATTTGTTATCCACCCTCTGCTAACAGGAAAGTGCACAGCTTGTCTCAGGTCCTGGCAAGAGTAGTCTGTGAAGCTGGTTCATCTCAGCTAGCCACCTTGAAAATGTCCTGAGCAGTTTGTAATTCAAATCTGATCTTTGGTTGGTGGTTGTCAGCCTGGTGCCTTTGTCATAGTCCATGTGATATCCTCGTTGTGGGGCCCCATCTTCCTATTGGATACTTCTAGTTCATAATTAAGCATTGTCATGGGTCACTGCAGAAAACTGATAAAAGACTAAAACCTAACACAATATACAGAAAGTTTAATGCATACATCTTTATTCAGAATAAGATTAGGGACAATAGAACTATCCCTTCTCTTTAGTCATTCTTCTGTCCCATATCAGGTGGCTCTTCTGATATAACACAGAGATTTTGCATTTTTCCTTTAACAAGTATGTTTGGGTTTAGAGAAGGAGAGAACCACACTCCAACTCCAAAGCCAGCCTTAATTTATAATTTCACTGGGACTTCAACTTATCTTGTAATTAAAGACAGAGGTTAAGAAGAAATACTTTACCACATTCTATGGTATATTGGTACCAGTAGATGCGATATTTTTTTTGCTTCTGAATTTTTCTGGATAGCTTCCCTTTTGTTGTACATGTCTAGATGTCCAAGGTTTTTTAACTTCCTGAAGATGAGTATTTCTGGCTTTCTGTAAAGATATAAGCAAAAACTTGCCCAACCCTTTGTCTTTTCTTACAACTTGTAAGAATTATAGTATGGGTAGATGAGCTATCAATTCTTATTTTCATGAAGTTTCCCTGGTTCAAATCAAGTCTTTATTAATTTTGATGATACCCATAACTTTTCTTCACCTGTGGAAACAAAAACAAAACCTCTTCCCCAATGTAGCACATAGCCTGTCTTCCATTCTGAGGCCAGTACATCTTTATAGTAAACAGGCTGATTTTGCTCTTCTTTTTTTTTTTCTTTTTTTTTTTTATAGTTCAGTGCCTTTCAGCAGCTGTTTTTCCTTTCTCATCAACACTGAGAAAATTCAAAGTTAACAAAGCACTATGTAGTCTATTTCTAGGGGTCTTTGTTACTCCTTTCTGTTCATTTGGCATCTCCTTTAGAGTTCTATTTGATCTCTCTGTGATTACTTGCCCAGTAGGATCCTTGTAATATGCTTTATTTTATAATAAGCAAAAAATTGTTTTATTTTACTGGAGACATATGCTGGAGCATTGTCTGTCTTAATCTCTACAAGTATTCCCATGATGGCTATAACTTCTAGCAAATGTGTGATTACAGAATCAGCCTTTTCTGAAATCAAAGAAGTTGCCCATTGAAATCCTGAAAATGTATCTATTGTATGATGTACATATCTTAATTTTCCAAATTCTGTAAAATGAAATACATCTATCTGCCATATTTCATTTCTACGTATGTCTTCAGGGTTACTCCCTGCTGGTAATGGAGTTTGGATATAAAAGGAACAGGTGGGACATCTTTTTACAATTTCTTTGGCTTGTTGCCAAGTGATAGAGAAATCTTTTTATAATTCCTTACTATTAACATGATGTTTTTATGAAACTCTGAGGCCTCTAGCACATTTCCTATTAATAATTTATTAATTTCATCATTACCTTGTGCTAAAGGACCTGGCAGACCTGTATGAGATCAAGTGTGTGTTATATAGAAGGGATGATCCCTATTTCAGATTATTTCTTGTAACCAAATAAATAATGAAGTTAATTCTGACTCATCATTAATAAAATTAGAAGTTTCAATGTGTAAAACAACTCTTTCTACATACTGAGAGTCAATGACTATGTTGAGAGCTTGGGTAAAATTCATTAATATCATCACAATAGCACATAATTCTGACTTTTGAACAGAATTATAAGGGCTTTGAGCCACTTTACTTATATTTTCTGATTTGTAACCTACCTTTCCTGACTTATTTGCATTGGTATAAAATGTGAGGGCTCTGGTAATTGGTTTATCTCATACAAATGAAGAAGAATCCAATTAGTTTTCTTTAAAAATTCAATTCTTTTGCTTTCAGGGTATTTGTTGTTAATATCTCCCAAAAAATTACTACAGACACTTTGCCAAGGTTTACTTTCTACCCATAATTAATCAATTTCTTTATTAGTTAAAGGTACAACAATTTCTGCTGGGTCCATTCCTGTTAATTGATGAAGTCTTAATTTCCCTTTAAGGATCAATTCAGAAATCTTTTCCACCTATGTCTTTAATTTTTTACTCAGTTTATGTGGCAGAAATATCCAATCCAATATAACATTTTCCCTCTGCATTAAAATTTCTGTAGGGGAATGCTTAGAGGGTAAGATAAATAGGATGCAATTAAGGTCTGGATCCACACAATTCACATGTGCATCCTGTAATTCCTTTTCTACCAAAGCCAATTCTCTCTCTGCTTCAGGTGACAATGCTCTTGGACTATTTTAGTCCTTGTCACCATTTAAGGTATTAAAGAAATTATTCAGTTCATCATTTTTTATTTCAATAGTGGATCATAAATTGGCAATGTCTCCTAATAATCTCTGAAAATCATTTAACATCTTTAATCTATCTCTCCTGATTTGTACCATTTGGGGTCTAATTTTTGAAGGTCTATTTTATACCTTAAATAATTAATGGAATTTCTCCTTTGTATTTTTTCAGGGGCTATTTGTAATCCCCAAGCAGGCAAATTTTTTTCACTTCCTCAAACATTTTTTCTGGAGTATCAGTATTTGAATCTGCCATAGGATGCCATTTATATAATGGTGTATTATGGATTTGGGGAATTTGTTGGAATTTTTTTTCAATTGGCTTTTGTACGAAGTGCTGACATAGCGTAGAGCTATTCAGCATTCCTTGAGGTAGGACCCTCCACTGATACCTCTTTACAGGCCGAGAATTATTATAAGTGGTTACTGTTTAGGCGTGTTTTTCTTTATCTTGTTTTTTTTTTTTAAAGGTATTGTAAAAAAAAAAAAAAAAAAAAAAAACAGTCTTTTAAATCGATAACTTTAATAGACCATTCTTTTGGTAAAAGAGAAGGCAAAGTTGTTCCAGACTATAGAGAACCCATTGGCTGGATCACTTTGTTTATTGCCCTTAAATCTGTCACCATCCTCCACTTTCCAGATTTTGTTTTAATGACAAATGCTGGAGAGTTCCAAGGGCTTGCTGATTCTTTTATATGCTGAGCATTTAACTGCTCCTGCACCAGCTGCTCTAAGGCCTGTAATTTCTCTTTTGTTAATGGCCATTGATTAATCCATATAGGCTTATCTCTTAGTCATTTTAAAAGTAGTGCTGTGAGTGTCTTTGAAAGATCAACAGCTGTTGTGCCTTGTTTCTGTACAGCTTGGATAGTTTGGGACTGTTTCTCATAATGCCTTCTAATATTTCTTCCAGAAATATATGTTAATTAATGATTTATTTCTGTGGTTGGAGGAATGTTAATCTGTGTGTTTCATTGCTGTGATAAATCTCATCCCCACCAATTTATGGTAATGTTAGCCACATATGGCTTTAATGTTCCTCTCTGTCCTTCTGGTCCTATACACTCAAGCCATTTTGCACTTTGTTGTACTTGGGATAATGACCCAATCCCCCAAAAACTGAACATTTGCCTCCTGAAGGGGCCAACTTGGAAGCCATGACTCTGGTGAAATTATTGATAGATCCGTCCCTGTGTCCAATAAACCTTCAATAATAACATCATTTATTTGTACTTTTAATTTTGGCCTTTGTTCATTGATAGACGTTTGCCAGAATATGATTTTACAATTTTTTCCTGAGTTTTTTTCTTTTTCTATAGATTCTCTATCATTTAGTGTAGTTTTTTTAAAAATAGGTTTATATTTCTTTAATTGTTCTGAAGAGGTATGTCCTCCATGATAGCAAGGTAAGATTGCACTGGATTGTAATAGGGGCTTTTAAAAGCCCCCTTTGGGTGTTTCCCGAAGGCAAGAGGTTACCTTGTCTGTCCCTTGTTGACAGACATTCATTAGTCCAGTGTCTACCTTTTCCACACCTCCTGCATACTCCAGGAGGGAGGGGTGTTCTCCTGTGATTATTCCTTACAAAACCACTGTTTCTGGGAACACCCTGATTACAATTTCTTTGTGTATGACCTTGCCTTCCACAATTATAGCATTTAACATTTTGCCTTTTTCTTAAACCTCTAGAAATGACCTCTCCTACCCAATTATCATCACCTTCATAAGAATCCACATTAATTGTTTCACAAATCCAATCCTTTAATGGTGCTGACCTTGCTTTTAATGGTCTTATTATTTTTTTACATTGCGTATTAGCGTTCTTAAACACCAAGGATCTAATCATTATTCACCTTGCTTCTGAATCCGGTACTATCCTATTTTCTGCTGCAGATAATCTCTACAAAAAGTCTAAAGTTTCCTTTGGGTTTTATATTATTTTTGTGAATGATTCAGTTTTCTTTCCTACTTCTTCTATCCGATCCTAAGCATTTAGTGCTGTCATGAGAAATAATTCAAGAATGTGTGAATTGCATAGGGATTGCCTTTCACTATCAGAATATTCTTCTTACCCAAGAATTTGGTCTTTGCCCAAGCCAGCAGGGTCTTCAACATGGACCTGAAACTGGGGGTGAGACAAATAGGAGGCAGAAACACGAAAGAACAGAAGGGCAAGACAAAAGACTTCTGATCAAGCCCTCAAACTTTATATTTTCAGCCAGCATTTAAACAAAATCTCGGAATGCAAGTAACTGGGAGGAAGGGGAGGGTTATTCAAAAAAGGTGGCAAGCCTGAGAGGGGAAGGTAACAGACAGGGTAGGATTTATGTGGAAATCTATCTGTTCTCAGTTGAATGCCTGGAGAATGTCACCTGCTGGTCTCAGAGGATCAAAGGAAGCCACCTGGATTCATGGCCTAGCTTAAAACAATAAGGGGTGTAGTCTTCTGGCTGGCTACCTAAGGTGTGAACTGCTGGTAAATGGCTAGCTGTAGAAGCTAACTTATAAACTGAAAAATGGCTAAGCTAGGCTTTGGTTCCTGACAGGTCTTGGGAGACTCCTATGCCCCTGACTCTGCTTCTTTGTTCTATTATTTTAGCCTCCTCCTTCCACCATGTTTTCTACTGTAAAAGTGGCCCTTGTTCCAAAACAACAGTGACCATATTTAACCAGTCCTTAGGGGTGATCAGATTGCAACAAGACCAGAAATTCAACATTTGTTTTACAAATGGTGAATGCATCTTATATGTCACAATCACATCTTTAACCCTTTTTAGTTTAGCATTTATACTGGAGCCCAATTAACCTCTCTTACATCTCCATCCTCTTTTGATCTTTTAATGGTTACTGGGTATACTAGTGTTAGCTGTCTGATAACCTTAGGCTGTTTTTCTATAGCTTTAGATGATATTGCTGAGGACTGTTCTTTATACTTCTCTGTTTGTGTTTGAATGTCTTTGAGTTCCCTCTTAATAGACTTTTTAAAGACTTCTTTCTTGGTATTCATATTAATTGACTTTTAAATAATAAAGCAGAAATAATCTAACCAATAATATAAATAATAAACAATATTATAAACATTATGAGGGTAATCCAATCTACTTTATTTATCTTTTCCTTTACTGGTTCTAACATCAAATCATCTAGAGAAAGATCACAGAAAGACCAAGCCATCTCCATTGCCTTAAACAAATTCCCCCCTTTTTTTAAAAAAAAAAAAAATCTGTTGTAGTCACCAATTTAATTGTTGGAGTCAATTCAAATGATTGTGAAGTGGGGCAGCTACCTAGTGTAATAGCAGCCCAAGGAGAAAGAGAAAGAACCTACAACCCACCAGCAAAAAGAGGCCACTGTCTGAAAAAAACTTACCCAGAAAAATGTGAAACAGAAACACATGTGGCCGGGTGTGCCTAAAGCTGGAGGCTAACTCAACAGCCTAACCAGCTAATAATCACTCCTCTGGTCATGTGTTGTTCTGGCCAGTAAGTGGCTTTGGGTGGGCATGGGGAGGTGGAATTTATGCTCCAAAGTTGAGCGCCAAATGTAGTATCACAAATGAGACTCCGTGCCAAATATCAGGGGAAGGCTGAAATATCACAGAGAGGAAACACCACAGTCAATTCTCACCCAGCTGTCTTGAAACTTCCTCAGCCTCACTCCTGGTGGCTTCTCCCAGTCGCTTCTGTTCTCTCTAGGTTTCTACGAGCCCTTATATACCCTATCCCATCCAGGTTAGGATTAAAGGTGTGTAGCTTTGAACTCACAGAAACAGAAGAGAAGTTCTGTCTCTGGAGTTATGGGATAAAGGGTGTAGGTCACACTCCCAGCTTTCTCTGTGCTGGGATTAAAGGTGTGTGTGACTGACTCAGCTGTTTATCTTTGTATTCAAGGTTTAAGAATTTCCTGAGCTCTCTGCCTAGGATTTGACTGTGTGGTCTCTCCCCAGTATTCAGGTTTTATTAAATATGTAATATATATCCACAGGGGAGGCTTTCTGAAGCATCAAAGGGCCTTTCATCCACACTCAGAGACTGAGCATTGTCCTTAGGTATTCCTTTGGGAAGAAAAGTTGTAACTTTGGCTTTCATTGAGATTGTTGGTAGAATAAAGTAACAAGCAGCTTGGACCTGCACCATAAGTAAAGCAAAAGGCATGGCAGACAATGTTCTGTGTACAATGGCAGCATCAGAGATTTGGACACCTCCAAGTAGAAGAGGCAATAGCATGTGGGCTGCCAAGTAAGAGAATGGTTGCAGTGAAAGGTGAACTTTAGGGTTTGACTTGGGAAATTTAAGATAAATAGCTGAGATCAGACAGCAAACATAAGGCTTAG
Source organism: Sigmodon hispidus (assembly GCA_004025045.1). Classification (NCBI taxonomy): domain Eukaryota; kingdom Metazoa; phylum Chordata; class Mammalia; order Rodentia; family Cricetidae; genus Sigmodon; species Sigmodon hispidus. Next base: position 105,166 of record PVIH01005219.1, read on the forward strand.
ATCCTCTGTTTTTGGAGTTTGCAGAAAATAGTTGTTGCTTCTGGTGAAATGTTTTGACGTTTTAAGTAGGCAGAACATGCTAACTGTAACAGCATGTGCATGTGTTCAAAAAGTGCTTGCAAATAAATCTTCATTTGTTTTAGAGTAATCAGAGTGTAGAAACACTGTTAAAATGCTAGCTGTGTTCCTGATTCCTCCTGGAAACTGTAACCCTTTACAGGTAGGAATTATGGCAGTTCATTTTTTCAGGTTCAAGTATACCAAGTGGAGAGAGAGCATTCCTTTACTTGTTTTGTGTTTTATGGATCAATTGTGGCTTTCCAAGGAGGTTAATTACTTCCCATCTGCCTGGGTTTCTATCATTTCAACTCATCTTTTGGTCATCAGCTAAGTCAATGGCTCTTTCCTATACTAATAAAAATGTCATCATTCACAAGCTTTGCAGCTGTGGCCACCTGTCTTCGTACATTTAATGCACCTATGTCAAGCTTCCCTGGTGGCAGAGACCATGACCTAGTGGTACAGCATTGTCTGTATCTGCCACTTCCATGCTGTGTTTGTAAATCATGGGCAGTTTGTTGAGTGGCTGTATAATACCACCTACTTTTTTCCTGCTTGTGTGACTCTGTTATCTAATTCCATGCCACAGTTTATGAGCAATGTGTCAAAGTAACAGTCTTATCACCGTGGACTTTAGGAAAGAAATGCCAGAAAGATCACACAATGGGCACCATCAAGGGCTCAAATGTAAACATCACTACCTGTGGCTCCTGCCTGAGGGTCTCTGGAAGAAAGGAAAGGAATCCATAACTTAACAGCAAAGAGTTCTACCCTCACTGATGTAATGATCTAGAACACATGCACATACCACATATACACCCAGAGAAACTCTTTATAAGACTCTTAGCAAGCACTTACATTCTAATTTGGTATTTAATTTCTTTATTTAAAGATATTGCAATTTTGCAGAAAATACTTTTTCCCTCTTGGATCACTGTTTTTAAATGTCAAAAATATAAATACTACTCAAATGACATTAAAGCTGGAAAATAATTTCAACGACAGATTTAGAAGTAGAGCACATACAACATTTCCCATGAGCTTCTGATCAGAGTGTGGGTGCACACACAGAGAGTAAGACAACTCCTATTGAGGAGGGGCACCCCTCACATTGAGCAGAGGCATACACTCAGTGCCCTCACAAAGGATAAAAACAATGCCCTCACAAAGGATAAAAACAGTTTATTTAAGCTTTAGGTATTAGTCAGGTTGACAATACAGAAACTGATCAGCTGCAAGCAACAGATCAGAACTCAGGACACCAGCAGCATTCAGAAAAAAAAAAAATGGCCAGTGGGATCCAGGTATGGCTAGAGGATGGCTAGATCCAGATACTAAAAGCCAAGTAGCAATATTCAGTGATGGAATCACGTGCTAATGTTTTCACAACTAGATTAATGTATCAGAGCCAGTTGCCAGGCTCATTACTAGTGGCTTTTCTCTGGTTCAACCTAATAAACTTGATTATTGATTTTAGGATTGTCTGTGTAACCACGGATATTTTCTAAGATGTCTTTGTAATGTTTCATGCTTAAGTTGTCAACCATAAGGGCATTACTGAATAATCATTTTCTAATCATGCTGAAAGGGGTTAAAACCTGTGTTTCAGATGAACTTCCAGCATAATAGGCACCTCTTCTCTGTCACTGTCCTAGTCAAGTAGAGACCATTTCTACATGCCTGCCACCTTTCCCAGTAATTAGCTCATACACACAGCTTAAGACCTCTGTAGTCCTAAGTCCGCTCTCCATTGCACTGGAACAGGGGGAGAGCTCGAAGATGCAGCACCAGAGCAGGGATTGAGCACATCGATGCCACTCTGAAGTGAGGCAGACTAGGTTGCTGGGCTAGTGTTTATTCATTCTCTCTGTCCATGTGTATGAATGTATGCTGTCAGTGTATATACCCTGCTCCAGGGTGTAGGGGGCTGGCAAATGCATGCATAGTGCGTGTGTATATGTAAAGTAGAAACTGACCCCGGATAACAAAATGAACTACTGTATGCCAGAGGTACAGGAAGTGTGCTCAGCCGCCAGCAGTAGCTGCTACATGCAGGTCACTGACTATCTCACATATCTGGAAGACAGTCCAGCTTACAGTGGTCATGATGTCCAAGCCGTGCCTGGTAACAGCATCTATATGGATCAGGCCTGGACAGTGAATCAGCCTTATACCTGTAGTTACCCTGGAAACCTGTTTAAAAGCAAGGACTCTGACTTGGACATGGCCCTCAGTCAGTACAGCCAGCCTGCATATCTTCCCGAAGAAAAGCCTTTTCCTCAAGTGCAGTCGCCACCGCACTCACAAAAAAAAGGTAGGGACTCTTTGGATTCTATTTGTTCCCATTTTATTCTAAAGTTTTTTTGCATTTGTCTCCTTGAATGTTTGCATTTGAGCACTGGAGATCTAAAGAAAGAAAAAGACAAAAACTAGCAGTAAGAGGTTGTTGAGTGAGTGAAGGTTTCTGTTGAACGAAGATGTGCTTTCTTTTTATATGACAGCTGGAGAGAGATGATTTCCATGGTCATATGAGGCATGTATGATAAAGATGCATGCTCTCCAAAATGAGTTTCAATGACTTCCCTGCTAAAGAAAATATGTCAAAGAATGCCTTGGTGGGATTGCATAGGAGACAGATCTCAATTCAGAAATTCACGTAACACTTTTCTCACCTCTTCCCACTGAAAGTTCATTCTAATTAGCTAGTTAAATGGTCTACAGCTTTTGCTAGTACTGCAATGTTAATATGTTGCAATTTACAAATGTTCATTTGAGGTATTTACTGATCCATGTAGAGAAGGTATTTAAAACCATGTTGCTCTGTTAGGATGTCAAAGTGAAAGGGAAATGGACACACTTTGCCTAAACATTGCTCCCTAGATTTAATGGATCTACAACCATGAAGAATAAAGTCATTATATAAAAGCAAGTGAGATACCTTTCAAAATAGCCAATATTTTAAGAAGTGCAATATCTATTGATTTTAATAAACATGGCAGTTAATGTTCTTTCAATCTCCTATTACCAAAAGATCAAAGCAGCAAGCAGGTCACATACAGGGAACTTAGCAGCAACTTCCAGAGAGTTTTAATGCTATAATAGATATGCCAGAAACTTATTTATTCTAAGCATAATATGCAGGATCTGTACAGGTAGCCCAATTCATGGGTTTCTATAATTTGCAAGACTATGATATCCTTCAATCTTCAAATGCAAGCTTCTCTTTGAAGTTAATCTTAAGACATAATATAGTATATTTAGTTACAGGTTTTTATAGAAGTTAATATTTGCTGTGTTGTGGTTTTATGTTTTAACATTTTTTGTGTGGGTTTTTGGAAGTTTCACACACACTCACCTTCCTCCGGTGTACCCCTTGCGCTTCCTTTTTCCAGCTATTCCCCACCCTCACCCGTGGGTTGTACCACTAAAAAGAGCAATTCTATTATTAACCATAGGCCAGCTATGAAAACAAATTTTTTTATGCAAGAACTCATCCGCGCCATTGAAGTCTGACTATGGGAGTTGGAATCTACAGCTTTCAGTAGGAAGCATTAGGGGTCTGGAAGGAAGCACATTCAGTATCCTGTGTTTTTAGTTAGATTCCTGTCATGGTGAAGGATGTCAGAGTTTCCCCTTATGACAAGGAAATCACCAGGGAGGAGAGCGCTGTTCCCTAATGGGGAGACAGACACACTCTCTCTTTAACTATCTATTTAAGTGCTTGACTTTGGAACTAAAAAACTTGTCTTTGTCTGGCCGATTACACCAGGATAGATCCCCAGATGCCAATGTTTATCTCTAATTCCATAATTCTTTTAAAATTCCTGAAGAACATTTTGGGTTCACTTTCCTTTCATCTTTTTACTATATTTCTTTCACCCAGTGCTGGAGAATATTTGCTTATAAAATATGAAACTGAAGACTCTTCACTAATTAATTTGATTCATGAACTAGAAGGAGAGATGCATTGTGTGCATATATTGATGTAATTTCTCAAAGCCATATGCCATCAAAAGGCCACAGCCACCTGCCAGACCCACTAAATCAAAGCAAGCAAATATTCTTAAATGAATCATTATTTACTGTTACGAGTCTCCGGGTAAATCCCAGTAACACTAAACCCAGCTGCTAACTGTGTCTCAGGACAAAAGGTCATAGCCAGCATGTTTATCCATATTGATCCACTATTGATTTTTTCCTGTGTTGGAAGATAAGTAGTGCCTCATTAAGGCAAAGTTAAGACTGTACACAGGTGTTCAGTGGGGCAGGCCTCATTTCTAATTGGATTTTTATCTATTTACCTGAAATTCTTAACTTCTGTGTTAGTTGCCATCATTATAGACTATAACTCTTCAATTATGCACTGGCTTTTTCTTTGTTAAAGTTTCAGCTTTATTCTGTGTTTTTATGCAAGGAGTGAAGACATGGTTTTTGAAGGGTTATTTTTGTTATTTTTTAATTTATTGGGGGCAATACATATGGAGGTCAAAGAAAAGTTTGCAGGACCCTTTTCTGTCCTCCCACCATATGGGATCCTGGAATTGAACTCAGGTCAGCAGCCTTGGCAGCCAACTCTTGTACCTGCTGAGCCTTATCACAAGCCCCTTTTCTTTATTTTTTAATGAGATATTCTTTAGTCTCTAATTGGAGTTGTCTGATGTACTCAAAGTACTGGGTGCCTAGCAAAGAGCTGAAGAGTGGCAAGCAGGCAGCCAGCACTGGGGATTCTCAATTATAAAACACACAGCCAGGGAGACTAGAGCACTGTGCACCTCTTCCTTTGTGTCATTTAAGATTTTGCATTTTAGCCAAGGAAAAAAGCTACCAAATTCTAAAGCAGTGAGAACAGAAGCCAAGAAGTGAGGCTTCTGCTCACTGAATCCCATTTCCAATAAAATTAGACAAGCTGAGGGAGAGGCTGTGTAAGAGCCATAATGAATAGTGCTAAAATGTCGGCTTATAATTTCAATCCAGTTTCCCTGTGGAATGGGAAAACCATTTTTTCAAACCCAGGTCTTATTATTTTACCTCTCAAACTAGCTTCAAAATTGCTATCCTTCTGCCTCAGCCTTATAGTCATGCACCACCACATCTGGTGAAAAAAAAGTTTTACTTCTTAAAATTTAGAGACAAATACAAAGAAATCAACTAATCATTCACAGGCAAGAGCCTGATTTAGTCTCTCAAGTGACACAGTTACAATGTATTCTGTTCAGATTTGCCATTGTGGCCAGGTCAATATCTCACCTGCTCAGAAAGGAGAGAGAATAAAACAGGCATGAAGTACAGAAGTGACAGCCAGGATCTGTGACTTCACCATTATGGCTGTGGTCTAGGGGTAGTTAAAGGCTGACATTTTTCTATTGTGCTCTATTTGGGGGTTGGGCATTCCCATCAGAAATTCTGATAAATGCCGGTGACCTTTCGGCTTGCCTTTGGCCACACAGAAGGCAGCTTCTCCATCGATGCCTTTAAACAGGGTGCCTCTCAGAGTCTACCTCAGGACAAGATCTTCGTTTGATCCTCCCTGCACCATTCATACAAGATGTGTGTGTGTTCAAAAGGTGCTAGAGGAAATGCAGCTAAATCAGGCATTGGTGCAAAATATACTAATTGGGGCTTGAGTCCCAGGGTGGGGGTGGGAGGGGTGACGGAGCATTTGTCTGTGGTTTCTTTTTGTCCCGTCACTTTAATCCTTCAGAGAGATAGGTCCCACTGAAGCTGAAATCCCAGGTAAAATTGAATTTCCTACCTTCTGTCTTCATGCCAGGATCCTAATCTGTTTTCTTGTTTTATTGATGTCATGCCATATTAGAAATGGAAGTAAAACAATCAGTTTGAAACAACCCACAGCAAGAAGACTGGGTGTAGACACTGCACCAAGTCCCTCAAGAAACAGAATGTCTAATTAGAATTTCATAGACTTCTTTTAAAGTTAGAGATCTAAATTTGAAGATAAAGAAGCTTTAAAGTCTGTGCCACCCTACCCCACCCCACACACCCCCAAAAATCTTCTGACAGATAGTGTTAAATCCAAGGATCATGTTGAGGAAGTGTCACACAAAATAGGCTGGACCAAAGCAGGGAAGACCCATGAGTTCCCTGGCATGAACTTGAATGTTAAGACCACAGGTGGCATTTCCCTTCCTCACATTTTCCTTTGTTTTCTTCTTGCTCTCTCCCTTCCTTCTCTCCATCTCTCTCCCTCTCTTTATCCTTCTTTCCTTCTAGATAAAGTTATTTGAATACTCACATGAAAGGATTCTCCCCCAAGAAACTGTTAAAAATTATAGACACCATCTCTTCAAATAGTAGTCTTAAGTGGTTAATGCTGATAACAGACAATGGCCTTCCAGAAAACAAGACCACTGGTGTTTTAAAATGCAGAACATATTTCCTTTTCCTAGGCTAAATCAGAGTGCCTCTGAGCACCCAGAAACAGAACTCAGTAAGGAACAAAAACAATTTCCATGCAACTTCCAGATTAGACAAACAAAATGATGAGCAGGCCCTACCTGTTTCTTTCCCAGGAATTAACCATCTGCTAGAAGTGTGTCCTTCAGCAGCCCCTGAGTACCCTGGGTCTATCCTGGAGTGTGTGTTGTTCTCCTAACTGCTAAGCAGGAGCCAAGGGGATGAGAAGCTATCTGAGTCAGATGCCTTTCCCACTTAGAAGAAACAGTACCACTGCTGAACACAGTTTTACATCCACCAGCTTCCCAACCAGTGCCAACACTCTCTTAGCAGCTCCAGCCCTGAGGTGCATTCAGCCTGAGGATAAGCTCTACCTTCTACCCATTCGGCTCAGTGAGTGTCTACATCAGATCTCAGCCCAGAGAAATCAGCTCTGTAATGTGCTGTCCTTAGGACTACATGCTGCTCACAGCACTGCCTACTTTAGGGCTGCCCTGGATTCTCCTGAGAGGCTAGAATGGTCTAGCTATCCATCCACCTTGCTTCTCTTCCTCATCTACAGATTCATCTCAGTGTGGTGGTCTTCCTGTGGCCCTGCAGCATTCTGCTTCCAGCCACTCTCTGGAGGCTTCTTATCCTCTGTGCCTTCCACATACATAGCTTTTCATGGGGCTTTATGTAACCTGTTAAATAATGTGGGTCCCAGCAGGCTTCCCTGCCATGTGGTGGTCCAGTTGGACTCTGCCTGTGTGCTTCTGCCTGCATCCCTATTCCCAGTAATCAAAGTCAGTGTGTCTCCACTGCTCCAGTCCCATCCCCAGGTCAATGATGCAATCTTCGAGCCCCACACCTTGCCAGCTGCATCACTTTAGGTACCAGTATCGCCTCAACTCACAACTCACATCTTCTACCCAACTGGCCTTTTTCTCCATACACTACCCTGATTTCTGTCCTTCACAGGCAAATGGCCTCTGATTTACACACAATCAGCTTAAATGGAACTTTATTTCAACATAAATAAAATTTAAATTATTATATTTGTAGAAAAATGGATAGAACTGAACAATATTATATTAGGTAAAGTAGCTAAGGGTCAGAAAATCCTATGCTGTAAGTTCCAAGTGAGTGTTTAAAAAACAAAAAAACAAAAAAGCTTGTAGGGCCCTGAGAGGGGAGGGTAGGAAACTAAACAGTGTGGAGGGCCTGGGGTAGAGGGCAGGGTGAGAGAATAGTCAGCTGAAGCTAAATGTAAGAAAATGTCATTAAGAAACCTGCCTGCCACTTTGAATGCTACTTTACATTTTTAAACTAAAAATAAAATAGCTCTGAATCATTTGGATAAATCATCTTTTCAGGCAAACTTCAAATTATGTACCAAATGTATGAGATCAGGGTTCCCCAGCTCTGGCACTATTGGCATCCAGGGCCAGTGAGTTCTGTGCTGTGACAGTTAGTGGTGGCTCTGACCTCTGACCTCAGGGTGGAGTAGCACACACCCACATGCTGGAGCTGTTATAACCCACTCCTCACTGTTCCTAATCATCATGAAGATGTTCTACATGGTAAAAATGCACCTCCACCTTGCTGCAGAATGCCCCTGTCAGGAGGCTAGAACTGCCAAGGGCAACAAGGATGTTCTCTTGAGGAAATTGGATCCTTCCCCTGAATGCAGTGTATGACTGGAAAATTAACAATAAACATTTTTTAAAACATTATATGTATGCACATAAGTGCAGGTACATGTGAATTCAGGTGCCTGGGGAGGCCGGTGGGTCTTGGATCCCATGGATCTGGAGTTACAGGCAGTTGTGATCCACCTGACATAGATGCTGAGAAATGGACTTAGGTCCTCTATAAAGGCAGTACCTGCTATTAACCACTCACTCATCTCTCCAGACCTCGAAGGCCTACATTTTCAAGGCTATGACTTTCAACCTTATTCTGAATAGAATTTCCAATTTTAAAAGGCACCCACCTTTTTAAAGTGTGTGGCACAGGAGAAACTTGTGGGTGCCACTGTGGAGTCCAAAGCCATCAGCTGACTCTCAAAACTAACCCAGAGGTGGCTATAGCAGTTCTGTGGCTCTGCCTTCTGCTTCCTCACATCTGTTCTGAGACATTGACCCTCGAGCATGATAGCCCATGTCTTCTCACAGCACACAGGGATCTTGTTGGCATCCAGGGTCTAAAACTGCATGTTTCTGGGATGCTAATGAGAGGCAGGCAGTGTAATTTCACATTGGCTTAGTTTAAAATTTTCAAAAAGACATGATTTTATATGCTAAATAATAAAACTATCTCTCACATCTCCATTTTTCTTGAACTACTTTTACCCTCCTACTTTTGACAAAAATTAGAACTCTGTGAAATATTTCTTTACTTTTAAAGCAGCATGACCTGGATCAAAGTTGAACAAGAGCCAACCATGTGCACTGGAGCTGGAGCACAGGGAAGTGGCATGGCCCTTGGAGAACTGGCAGGCACTCACTGGGGAGCTGGTCGGTCTGTTGTGTGCTGTGAGACTGTCGAGTCTATATCATATGAAACGGGAAGTTTGGACTTCGCATATCTTAGATGATAGTTTTATATTTTGGCCTAGTTTATTTTAGTACTATGAGCCAAACACTATAAACTGTATTTGTCCCTTCGATTAAACTTCTGAGTGAAATTTATCATAGCACCTATTTCCTTTCTTAGCAATTCTATGCTCAAATGTTTCTGCTCTTACTGTGCACTGAGGGTTACAGTGGCTACTAAGACTCTTGAGTCTACAAGAAATAGAAAATGACACTCAGGCAAGAATTCTTGCCTGCTAAGCTGTATTATAGCTGGGTCTTTCAAACCCAGTGCTCCCAAGGTTGAGACAGGAGAATCATAAGTTCAAGCCTGGCCTGCAGAGTAAAGTCAAGGAAAGCTTGCCCATGTAACTCAGTGGCAGCATGATGCTTGCCTAGCCTGTGCAAAACCCTAAGTATGGAAGAAGAAATATATAGATCTGCAAGCCTGGTCCTAAAATAAAGAAATAATTGAAAACCTCTGCGCCACTCCTCCTATCCTGAGAGCTTGAGAGAGGCCCAGAATCCCTTTTAGAGGACTCTGGTCTCCTTTAGTCAGTCTCTGGCCTGCCTGCCTGCCAACGCTGTCCATACTCTGTTTCCAGGGCATAAATGATTGAGCCTTAGAGTGAAGTGTCCACGGTTTCCATCACCTCAGTCAGCCAGAAGATAGAATAACAGGCTACTCAGTGACCCTTGGAGAGCATAGAATCCACAGGGACTGCCCTGAGAAAGTCTGTGAAATTGGAGCCCAGGGCAATTTGGATTGGGGGTCGGGGGTCACAGACATCCAATCTAGGAAGTGAGTGCTACCTAAAGATTTTGCTCAGTAATTTACATGGAGTAGTTCCACAGTTTGTTGAACACATGAACAGATGGATAGATGGGTGGCTTAATTAATTGAAGTGTTGTTTATACGAGGGTTAGAGATTAACACTACACAAAGCTTGGTTCCTAATACCAAGCATTAAATGTAAAAGGGATCAGGATTAGCATGTTAGGAAAAGGCTAAGCCACTCAGTCAGAGCTTTTAAGTATATAAAGAAATGGCATAAGGCAGAGTGTTGCACAGGAAATGGGCTTAAAAGAGAATAAGCCGTGGGATGAACTGCGCAAGTTCAATATCAAATTGGAAAAAATGACTAAGCACAGGAATAATTTAGCTTCTCTGGGAGTGTTAAAATGCATCATCACCCTGCATCTCAGCACACACACACACACACACACACACACACACACACACACAAGAGCTCTTACTTCACTGAGCCAATAGTTCTACACTATGAATCAGAGTTCATCTGAATTGTTTCCTGGAGTTAGTAACTAATCCTCTTTAACAGTTACCTGGGAAACTTGAAGATGTGGTTCCTCAGATCAACAGTGTGATGTGAGCCCCTATGCCAAAAATATCTACATCTTTCTACAATGTCAGGATGTATTGAGGAAGGCACAAGTTTTTTTAATCTTAACTGCTAATGGAAATTCTGAGGTCAGACATTACACATCACACAGTGACTATGGTCATTTGTATGGATATATGTAGGGTAATGAGAGGCCACAGGGCTCATGGAGGCCTTCCTGGAAGCCTCTGTTTATGTATTTTTTGATGTACACAAAAAGTACTATGTACACATGAGGATGACAGGTCAGATTGATGGGGCCATGAACATTCAAATGTTAGATGTCTTCCTGTATGGGGTCCAAGCGAGGGTAGTCTGGTGCATTTGACAAGCCCTTAGGCCACATTTTTCCAGTATGTCTTTGATATGCCCACATGCCCACATGTTTCCAGTCAACCTTGATGAAATTATAGGTAGTATGTTTTACTTTCACGGATATATTGTGTATTAGTTCATGCCTCGGGGGTCCCACTGCACCCTCCCTCTTGCTCTCAGAGTACAGCAAAATGTTGCTTCTAAAATGGAGTCTCCTGGGGCAGGACACAGCCTGAATGAATGCCACCACCACAGTTTCCCACACTGTAGAGTCACTTAGAGGCCACCTGTGCCCGACCTGAATATGAAGCCTCTGGGTCCATCTCCCCTGTGACCTGCTCAGAGGAGTTCCCCCACTAATGCTTCCTCTAGACATCAGGACTGATCCAACACATCAAGTAGTCTGCTCTGAGGTTAAGACCAGCCAAGGCTGAAAGGTCCCCACACCTAAGTAACCCTTTCTTTGCAGGCAGCACCCTCAGCCTTAGATCTACTGGCGATATTAACCAGTTTTGTATCCTGTTACTCATTGTGTCTCTGTTAAGGTGATAGGAAGTACCAGGTATTCTCCAAGGACCTGCAATACTGCATAATTCATTCAAAAGAATTAACCTGGCAAGGCTTCTGGTTTTATCCCCACAAGAGCATGCACTAGGTCTAATGTAAACAAGAAAACCAGTACAAAATTCTTGCTTTTCAAACCTCAGCTCCTCTGAAAAATTTTTGTTTAATCAGTGTTACCTGTAACATGGATGAACCTTGAAAACATTCAACTAAGTGAAAAGTCAGTCACAAAAGACCATCTAGAGTTTTTATCCAATTTGTCTGAAATGGCAATAATAGACAAATCTGCAGAAACAGAGAGTGTATCAGGGTAGACTGGGGTGAAAGGGTGGAAAAAAATGGGGGCAATAATAGGGTGATACTCAAAGACAACTGTTTTTTTAGGGGATAATTAAAATGTTCTAAAACTAATAAGTGGTCATAGTTCCACAACTCTGTGAATATATTAAAAGCCATTGATTGTGTTATCTTTGAATTGTATCTTAGTAAAGTTGTTACCAAGAAAAAAATATTCTTAAAAAGTAAATTCCATATTAACCCATTTTTATGTTCAAGGTGACCCTTCATGTTCAAGGCAATTAATCTAATGAGCCAAATGTTAAACTAAAAGCACAATTCTCCAAGTCTTTCTTGGACAGTCAGATGTCACTTGCTCTCTTAAACATTGCTTGGGGGCTGAAGCTGTAGCTCAGCTGGAGGGCACCTGTTTTGCAGCCTCCAGCATGACAAGCTCAAACAAAAATACAACTAGATGTGCACCACAAAACAAAAATAAACATATGCTTGACAATGCGGCAGCACAATTAATTAGTCTAAAAAGTAATTCACTCAAGCAAATAGAAACCGGAAAAGAAAAGTCAACCTTGAATTCTCATGGATTGTCATGGACCTTAGTTGTCTTATTCCTGGTAACCTCCTATAACCTTTCTGATGCTGACCTGGGACAACAGTTCCTCAGGTGATACATCTCACAGCTAAGCTCACATCCAGCCCTGACACTGTGTCACCCACTAGTGTCCATACTTAGCAGCAAAATAACGTCTGTGCACTTTTCTTCCTTGGCTACAGTGGGAGCATGTGACTCATCTTGTGAGTGAGAAAGATGGAAACGAGAGACCATGAAGCTGAACAGTAAGAAGTGGCTCCGTTCTCTAGGGGAATGTGGAGCCGCCATATCACCTGGTACATCTGGTTGCCAGAAGAGAGTCCCTACCTGCCCATTCACTATGTACAGAACACCATCCCTGCTGACATTATTTTCTAGTGCACAATGGGTTCAGGCAGAAAGATTGGGATGGCATTACTTGTGGCGACTGCTTAGATAACCAAGATTATTCAATGATTGATTTTCATCATGATGCTTTTAGACATGTACATCATCGTATCTTGTTCACGTCACTCATGCTCCCCTTACACTGGATTCCTTCTCTCATAGTCTTTTATTTTTACATCTTTTTAAAGCTAATTTTATGTGAGGTGTGAGGAGTAAGCTGAGGTTTATTTACTTAGCTACTTGGTCCACGGATGTTCAGATGTTCAGAATCATTAGTGAATACTCTTTTGTGCCGGAATTACTTTCTTCGTTGAACTGTTTTTGCATGTTTTTAAACCACCTGAGCATCTCTTTATCAGTCTATGTGTGTCTTCTCTGTCTTGTTCAGTGATGTCACAATTCCTTCACTAATGCCTTCACAGAATTTGATTAATGTGCTAATGTTTGGAAATCAGGTAGACTGAGTCTCTTTATTTCTGTTTTCTTACTGTTACAATTACTCTAGATACTTCCCCTTCCCATACAATTGTGTAAATAATGATTCTTACTGTGGTTTTGATAGTATTTCTTAATAAAATATGGGCACTGATATTAAAAAAAAAGATTGTTCAGATAAGGCAGAGAAAAGAAAATGATGGTTGGGACGGATGCACCCAGCAACTGCTACTGACTCAAGTAATTACTTCTATAGAGAACTGGCTGATTGACAAAGGGGATTTAATCAGCTCCACCCACCAGGAGATGAACGGGAGAGAAAAGTAAAGCATTTCTGCCCTACAGGAACGTGAAAAGACTTTTCTGTTACCTGACTAAATTAGCATCATTGTGGTAGTTTGAATGAGAAAAGTTCCCACACCGTTTGGGAAGAGCATGGAACACTTCAGAGGAGGAGGCTTGCCAGAGGAACTGCATTGCCTGGTGAAGATTTGGAGGTTTTGTTGTCTCATCCTTCTTCCTGGCCTATTTTGTCTGCTTCCTGGGTTCCTGGTCCTGTTGATGGGCCTTCCCTGTGTGGTGACTCTGTCCCTCTGGAACTGTAATCTGAAATTAACCCTTCTTTCCCTGAGTTGCTTCTTGTCACGAGCAAAATCCCGGGCACTTCCCCAGTGGTCAGCTGGAGACGAATTGGACAGAAAGCCCAGACACTCAATGGCGGTTCAATAACCTTTTACTGATGCTTATTCAGAATACACAATCCACATCAAACACATTAATCACACATTAATATAATCATACGACCTTTCTCGCCGCTTGTGTCCACACTTTCCTGTCAGCACCCGCCGGGGGATGTAACCAGGCCTCAGTCGCTGGTTCGGGCGGCAATTCGCTCGGAGCTTTGTTTCCCCGTGCCTAGGATATAGGGTCTGGTCCTTCAGCATCCCGGGAGACGACCAGGATCGGAGGGAGTTTGACTGCAGAGCCTCCTCAGAGTTTCCAGGTGTTAGCTTCTGAGGGCTGGCTGGAGTTCCCTTCACTTCAGCCGGGAAGCTCCAGTCAAAATTCAGCGGCTTAGGGTCTGCTCCCCCTTAATATGCTAATTCGGTGGTCAGGCCGCATCACCCTAGCAACTGGGTGAGGTAATCCTTCTCACCTTATCTATCTCGGCCTTTCACTCTGTAACTCCTGATAGCCAGAGTGGGCTTGGGTGGAGTGCTAAGAGGGTGTCCTTCTGCTTATCTTTGTTCCCCTCTGCACCTCTATCTTATGTCTTCACACATTATGTCACTCAGGCTACCCTAAACTTGTCCAAAAGGACTTCTATTTTATGCTCTTTACACTTCTCGCCAGGGTATTACATCACAGCACCAGAAAAGGAACTAATACAGCTGATTCCAATTCACAAGAACCGTCAAGGTCGAAGAACCACCCACATGCATTGTCGCTGTACCAAGAGGAGAAATCTTCGATGTCTTTTTGTCAAAAGATAACACCAGCAGGTGTGGTGAGGCCAGATGAAGGATAAGAGGAAAAGATTAATTCCCCACATCTCCCCAGCTCTGGCTCAGGTGCCCAGACACCATGGCTCTTCGTAGGCATGTTTCACAAGATACAGCCCAAACAGGTGCATCTCTTCACCCTGACACCTGCCATCTGCCTTAGCAACAAGAAGTCAAAAGCCTTTGCTCTGCTGGATCAGGTGTACAGAAGAGGCCACAGTAAAATTCTCATGACATTGATGACTTGTCTATTACCCTTGCCAGGATGATATTTGTGTTAATAATTTTGATCGCCACTTAACCCAATCTTGTTATTAAGATGAGGCTTGCCTGGAGTGAATGTGCCATGCTGAGCTGACCCACCTTGGGACTTCCTGCCCTTTTTGAGGATGGGATGGGGGGATAGGGGGAACGGGTGGGGGATGTTGAAGGCTGACTGGGAGGGATTGGGAGGAGGGAAAGGAGGGGAAGCAAGGGGATAAAAAAGACTTTATTTTATTAATTAATTACTTAATTTTTCAAAATTAATTTTGTTTGTTTGTTGTTTAAAAGTTACCCTACACTTTACAGTTGTTTGTGTCCCAGGCATCCTGTGAGCACTCTCCATGCCGCCACTTGTCTGTTATCCTTGTTTAAACAAGCCCTCTTAGTTACTTTTCTGTTGGTGGGACCAAGTATCTGAAAAAAACAACTTAAAGGAGCAAGGGCTTCTTGGAGCTCACAGTTTGAGGAGATCCAGTGTATAGTGTAGAGGAAGTGTGACTGTAGGAACAGGAGACAGATGGTCACTCTGTGTAAACCAATGAAGATGAATGATAATCAGCCTATGTCCCTTTTTTGTTTTATTCAATCCCTGTTCAGAATGGTTTTTCCCACCTCAGCTAAACCTCCATGAACCACCCTTATAGACATGCCCAGAGGCGTGGCTCCTATGTTATTCTAAATCTAGTCAAGTGCACAATGGAGGCTAACCATCACGCCATCCTACTAAGTGTGCCTGGTATCTCAGCGTGTTTCCCATGTACAGGTCTCTGCAATGGTGTTGAGACTCTTTTCATGATCTTTTCCTCACTTTTGCATCCTTCTCTGACTGAGAAATGAGCAGAGATAGAGAGAAGAACTAGCTGCTTACAGGCTTGCGAAAGCAAATAAATAAATAATAAATAATCTGTTTTGTTTGTGTTTTATTCAGTATGTGTGCTGTAGTGCTTAGCACACAGTATATGCTAAATACATTCTGCCTGGACTCCATAAATGAGTGAAAACAAACCGTTCCCTTCCTTTGTCCCTGCTCCAAGATTCTCCCAGAATTTGTTGTTGTTGTTTTGAGACAGGATTTCTCTGTGTAGCTCTGACTATTCCTGGAGCTCAATCTGTAGACCAGGCTAGCCTCAAATTCAGTGATCTACTTGCCTCTGCCTCCCAAGTGCAGGGATTAAAGAAAGGTATGCACCACTACCCACTGGCCCAGAATTATTTTTAAACTGCCTGATGAGATGCCAAAGAAATGGCTCATCCGTTAAGAATACCAGAGTTGGGTTCCCCGGCACCCACTCTGGGCAGCATAAATGCTTGTAACTCCAGTTCCAGGGACTCTGGTGATCTCTTCTGGCCTCCACAGGTACCTATGTGCAAGTGCACATGCTAACCCCCAGACATATGCATATAAAATTAAAATTTTTTCTAATATTTTAAAGTCATGAAAATTTTAAAATAAAAAGTTACAATAATAAAATGCCTGATGAGGGTTCTGGAAACCTTGAGTCCAACAGCTGAATCATCATTTGCCTGATAAAGCAAACTAAGAATAGCTGCTGGAATTAAAATCACAACCCTGCTCAGCTCCAGCTCAAGTTCCAAAGCTTCCCATCTGTAGCTAAAGCAGCAATGTTTTTCTAGATGGCAGTCTATGTGAAGTCATGTCTAATAAATGATGGAAAGGAATAGTTTTCTTCATGGCTTTTTGTTTTGAAAAATGAGCCTTCAGTTGTCACACACATAAAAAGTTAATGAAAATGCCATCGGAAAATAAAGGTTACCAATCTGCTCAACCTCCGTGATCATGGTTGAAACTCAGAAAAAAAATCCCTGAGCCCAAGACCTTCCTAAGCACTGAGACCAGGAAAGATACTGTTTCTTCAGCTTTTCAACTTTTACATACCAAAAGTCTATCATTCACTTTTTTAAATCGATAGTTTGTGTTTATCTAAAGGCCCATGTGTCTTTGGCATGTATTTGAGTGTGTAGCCATGCATGTAAAGACAAAGAACAAGAATAGGCAAAAAGAAGGTTGCTTCTGATGTTCTCTTTGAACAGAGCTTTCTCATCCCAGGGAGTTTGATCCACCCAGTAAATACAGCAAGTACCACAGTGTCACTCTGTTGGGTGCCCTTTCCTTAATCAACAGAACATGGATTCTTTCATCCCACCCAGCAATGTCAGGCTGTGTATTTATTTGCCAAACCATTTCAGACACTGTTGCTCATTCCTCTCAAGTTCTCTAAATTTAGGAGAAGAGCAGCACTACTCATTCCTGGCACCAGATGTTAGAAGTGCTGGATTTCACTCTCTGTTCTGTATTCCAGTGACTTTAAGAGAGGCCCAGCTCCTTAAAGCTGATGTCTTGGCCTGGGGAGAACTTGGCTGCTGTATGAAATTAAGGCTGACTACTTTGTTGCCTAGTATCTTGTCTTGAGAAAGGATGGAGTCTTAAGTGCAAGTTCAGAAATAAGCTTTGTGAAAGAGAATGTACCATCTAGAGCTTCCACATCTATGTAGTGGCTGTTTCAAATCCCTGCTTAGATGATGCCCCCTTGGCAAGCAGAATCCCTATGTTTAAGACAGGTTGCTGTTACTCTGGATCCTTGTTAACACCATTGAGTCTGTAGTTACCACTTCTGAGCAAACAGTCTTGTCTCTGGCTAGACAATCTCAGCTTCTGACATGATGACGTTTCTTCACCTTCAACTTTGTCCTTTGCAGGCTACATCCCCAGCTATTTAGACAAGGATGAGCTGTGTGTAGTGTGTGGGGACAAAGCCACGGGGTATCACTACCGCTGCATCACCTGTGAAGGCTGCAAGGTAAGTACCAGGGTCCCCAGCACAGACCTTTAGCACCAGTCTGCTCCCAGAGGGCCACTAGAAATCAATATTAAAAAAATAATATTCAATGTTTATTGTCCCCAGTCATCCAGGGGTCTACTGGACCTCTTCATTTCTGATATGCTCAAGATCTGAATTTTCATTTTCTTCTAAACCATGAGTAACTAAATAAAATTTTGCAACAGTATGATATCTTATTTTAAAACAGAAACACAGCTAACAAAAAAATAAATTAATAACACTTATTTGAGTATTAAAGCATGTTTTTTAATATATAGTCAACCCAATGCTTCTCCATTTCTCCTCTGATCTTATGTGCAATGTCTGAGAAGATTGAGTTTGGTCCCTCACAGCTTGTTCTATTGTGGATTTACATGAATATGCCACTTCTATGGTTCTATGAGGCAGAATCTTTGAAGCCACTTAGACTCAATTATGTTTCAGCATTTATTTAAAATGACTTTCTACAGAGCCTGTAATAAATGAAGTCAGGTTGCCATCAGGTAATTTTGTGCTCTGCAAACCTTTCTTCAGGAGATTCTTGACAAAAATACACTGCAGTCTTCACTTCTCCAAAGGAAGTTTACATCTGCCTACTTACAATCTTCATCAGCAAAATTAAAATAAGCACTATGGAAAAGAACTTTTGGTCTTTCAACCTAGGTTAGAAAATAAACACCAGGAAGCCTAAGCCAGTATGGTGCCCATGAAGCTGATTCTGTGTAAATGGGATGTATTAAAACTTTTATTGAAGTTAAAAAAAAATCACAACTTCCTCTTCCTGTTCCCTTCTCTGACTCTTCCATCGTTCCTCCATGCCCTTCTAGCTTTCTCCCTGCCCTTGCCTTTAAATTCCCACAATTAGCAGGTTAGCTCAGGGGCTGGAGAGATGTCTCAGGAAGTTAAGAACACTAGATGCTCTTACAGAGGTCCTCGAGTTCAATTCCCAGCTGTCACATGGTGGCTATCGGGAAATCAAAAACTATACATATAAACAATCGCGTCAAAAGACTAAAAACAAACAAGACATAATTAACTAAAAAAAAATTCCAAAAATAAACCTCCAAAAAAAAAAAACCAAAACAAAAAGCCAACATTCTCCAACCAGTTACACAAGTTTTCAAACTAATAACACGACTTCCGACATACACAGTTCAAACGAGCAACACAAAAGTTCAAACATACAACATAAAAATAAAGTTTTCCTTAAAAACGCTCCAACACACTATAACCTTATCCCTTCATTTTCTCTTAAAACCTTCTCTGTTTTATAAATAATTTTCACAAAATAAACCCCATTTAAAACATATCTCACAACAGAGGTCCTTGAGTTCAATTCCCCACTGTCACATGGTGGCTCACAATCATATATATACTGAGGTCTGGTGCTCTTGAGATCTGGTGCCCTCTTCTGGTGTGCAGGCAGAACACTAACAAATAAATTAAAAATAATAATAATAATAATAATAATAATAATAATAATAATAAAGGTTAGCAAGGTGAGCTCCACCTCCCTAGTGGGAGATTTTTCATTCAGGTCCCCTATTTTTTTGTACATATATTCGGAAGCATCTCAGTAGCATCTCTATTGGGGAGAGGGCAGCAAATATGGTCCTTCCTGAGGTCCTGGGGCCTCATTCACCACACCATCAGTTGGAATGTGTGTGAAACAAGGAACTCTCCTTCTCCAAGACCCTTTGGTACAGAAGTTGCAGATGACAAAACTAGGCTAAGGGTTGTGTTGCTTCTATAGAAATAAGGTCTTATGGAAAACTAATCACAAGTCCTGTTTATCAATTAAGAGATTTATAGTTGCAGATCTTCCCTTGAAAGCATGATTTCATTGCTTCATTTGAAAGAAATAATGATAGATAGGTGTGGTTCCCCCAGCTTGTAATTCCAACTACTTAAGAGACTGTTTCCAGGACATAGCCAAGTCCAGGGTCTTCTGCACAACTAAAGGAGTTAGAGGCTAGCCTGGGCAACTTAGACCCTGTCTCAGAAATAAGAAGTACTAAGCCAGGGGTTGCTGGCACATGCCCTTAGTTTCAGCACTCAGGAGGCAGAGGCAGGACGATATCTGACTTTGAGGAAAGGTTCAGGGCAGCTAGGGGTACACTGGGAAACTCTGTCTTGAAAAAACAAACAAAAACATGTACTGGGAATAGGGTATAATAGCAGATTGCCATTATGTCCAACCAGTCCCTGGTTCTGGGGAAAAAAAAAGAAAGGGATAACATTATGTAACTTTAGGTTTATTCTCTTAATTCCAAAATCAGTAGTTAAAGCTAGTAGTGAAAACTAGCCTTGCCTTGTTTTGATTTTTCTGACTTGGCCCCAGTGCATAGAGCTTCACCTTCTTGGTTACACCACATTGCAATGCTTTTACAATGATAATCGTAAGATAAAATTTTAATTGAGAGAAAATATAATGAAAAGTCACTGTAACTCTTAAATTTCCAAAGTGCTTATAAAGGCTGGGTGTACCTATGCCAGCATTTCCCTAACAAGGAAAGACTCCAGGTTTCGCCCCTGAGCCACCCTCACTAATGTCAACTAGCCTCTCCCCAAGACTGCTAGGTGTTTAGAGACCTGATTGAGCTGAGATTTCCTTAAGAGAATCATCATCTAGGCACTACAGAGATGGATAGGTGAGTAAGAGCAACTCCTGTTGTGCCAGAGGACCTGAGTCCCCAAGACGCACATCAGACAGAACACAACTGCCTATAACTGTAGTTCTATGGGATCCAAAGTCCTCCCCTGGACTCTGAGGACACCTGCACATCAAGCTTACACACACACACACACACACACACACACACACGCACGCACGCACGCACGCACGCACGCACGCGCGCGCGCACACACACACACACATGCCACACACAATTTAAATAAATTGTTCAAAAAATAACAAAAAGTTACAGCGTCTGTGCCTGTGTATTGGATCAGATCCTGTTTATGGGTTACTTCCATCACAGACCCAGAAAGGAACCTGAGAGGAGCAAGAGATCCTGAAGATTTCTTAATATGATGAAGAAGCAACAAGCAACTTGGGAAAGCTGGAAAGAGCTTTTCAAATGTAACATCATCTTTAGGATTGAAAGAGATGAAAAGGTCACACCCACAGTTTATTCAAACCTATAGTGCAGAAGGATAGAATCTGTACTGCCTTAGCAACAGAAAGATTTTAGAACTATGACACATAATTTGTTACACACTTTGCATCTTGTAGAAAGAAGATTGATGTTGCCCCAGCACAAACCATTTTCAAAGAAAAACATAAAGGCGACAGCTCCCTCTAAATACTGAACTGAGGAGGTTCTCTGGTTTGGTGCTGCTGTTGTGAAAAGCTAACGGGAAGCAGCTTATGTGAGGAAGGGTTAGAAGGACTTAGACTTTCTGGTTACAGCCCATTACTGGAGGAGTGGGGCAGGAACTGGAAGCGGGGAAGGAAACTGCTTGCTGGTTGTCCATACTTAGCTGTCTTTCTTACACAGCCCAGGAGCACCCAGAGAGTGGGGCCACCACAGTAAGCTAAGCCCTCCTACATCAATTAACAATCGAGACTTGCTCACAGGGCAAGACTATCAGGGCAGTCCACACCTGAAACTCCGTCGGTTGACTCTGAGTTATATGGAGATGACAGTTAAAAACTTACAAGGATGGATAGTAGCATAAAGGTCCATGGGAGGGAGTGTTATGATGAGACAAGGTTTCTCTGTGTAGACCTGGAACCTGCTCTGTAGACCAGGCTGGCCTCAAACTCAGAGATCCACCCTGAGTCCTGGGTTTAAAGGTATGTACTACCATGCCCAGCTACATACAAGTCCTTATATCTGGTTAGTCCATCATCTGGGAAACAAATGTGGCTCTTTTCTGAGTACAGAAATATCTGGTGTAGGTTAGGAAAAGTCCTCCACTCATCTACAATGAATTTGCCTTACTTGTTCCCTAAGAAGTCTCTTTTGTCAGCACACAAGATCTGGTCATTGTTGCATTTACCTAAAAGTTATAATCCCTTATCACATGTCAAAAGGTACTTACTCTGCTATAGATTAGGATAATGCAATAGCATAAAAGGAATTTGGTCCATGAATGTCATCAAAGGTAAGCAAAAATACTAGTTCTCTTATTTTATTGTTCTAGTACACCCCTGCTCACCCTGCCCTTGGTGTGGTCTCCATGAGCATCCTTTGTGAGGGAGAAATGGGTTTATGAGCCTTCTTCTCTGAAACTGTCCACATTCTCTGTAGCTGGTTGCTTTGACTTTTGGTTGGTTTGTTTCTTGCCAGCCTTTCTTCAATTAAATTAACCCATCTTCTACATTTTGCCTCTGAGCTTTTTACTTCTGTGATCTAGCTTTCACTTTTACTCCTTGGCTGGCTGGTGGCTGGTGGCTAGTGGCTGGTGGATAGTGGCTGGATAGCTGGTGGATGGGTGGCTGGGTAGCTGGTGGCTGGGTGGCTGGTGGCTGGGTGGCTGGGTCGCTGGTGGCTGGGTG